>JNEV01001215.1:0-18440 GCA_000697495.1 Saksenaea oblongispora B3353
AAAGTCATCCGAAGAAAGCAGAGAACTCGTCGAGGAAAGGCAAGTTTCTGAAACGGAAAGCAACGACAGCGATAATCTCGCGCAACAGAAGCTGGATGAAGGTATACTGGTAGCATTTCTTTGATCGTTTTTAACTCGTGATTCAAAACTACAGTGATATTCAGTGTACCAGCACCAACTATAATTCAGACAGAGGAAACAACCACTACACCCAGAAGCAAAGCAAGATCAACAAGGTCATCAAACATGCCTGCAAGAACCACAAGAAAAAGCTTAGGAAAATCGGGTCAATCTTCAAACAGAAGATCTCGTAGAAAATAACCTGTTGTTGTTTCCATGACCACATTTTTTTTTACAGTATAAAGCAAATTGCAATAAAAATTAGCATATAAGTGAAGCAGCCTGATCTAGAAGGGAAGGAAAGCGGGATAAAAGGTTCCTGTAGTTTACGTGAGGATACTAAATGGCCTATCGATGGTTCCTAATGGTTCCTAAAGGTTCCTAGATAGCATAAAATAAAACCTATTCTTTCCGTTTGGTTACTAAATGTAAGCGAAAATGGTTCCTGTAGGCTCCCAGGAATACAAAATGGATACCAGAGGATCCTGTTTAACACCAGAAAACTTGGTTCCGTGAGGATACCAGAGGATCCTGTAGGTTACGCGGTTCCTGAATTTCAACTTTTTTGTCAGAGAAAGGGTGAACAGTCGGAACCTAGCATTTTAGGAACCTGACGGAGCCAGTCGGAACCGCTTCCCATAGTGAAGGTAGGAGATTTCTATTTACGCGCAAGTAAAAACTGAACATGATCAAATAAGGCACCACCAAGTTGCTATGCCTTTTGAAAGTGATAGAACGCGTTTACCAGAACGAAGCCGGTGCTCCATATGGAACGGCAAGAAGGGGCACGAAGCTGTATGTCACTGAAGTGGAAGATATTGAAGGATTTGCAGGGATGTTGGAGTCCTCAATACATGCAAATAGGGTATACTATATATACCCAGGGATGGATTTAGACGACGTACGGCTGATTGATAGCAAATTTTTGTAAAATAAAAACACTGCTAGCAGTGTGCGTGAAAAATAATTAACTACTTACATCAAGCACCTATTGCCCACTAAAAAAAAAGAAATCGCTCAATAGTTCACAGGAATTGGCATCAAATAGCAAAGCTTAAAGAGAGTTTAAAAGTTGTCGAATGTTAACTAGATTTAACCCAAATTAACCCAACTTAACGCGGATCTCGAAAAGTCTCTTTCTTTTTAAATAGATTAACACGATTTAACACGATTTAACACGATTTTTAACCCATGAACACGATTTAACACAATTTAACACAGTTGAACACAATTTTTTCCCATAGTGTATATAGAGTCGCTAAGACAACGCGGTATCCGTATGGTCTATTACCTAGACGATGTTTGCATAGCAGCACAGACGAAACAGGAAATGGAAACTCACTTGCAGCAGGTGATACAACGTCTCGAATCACTCGGTTTCTTGATCAACTGGAAAAAGAGTATACTTACTCCAGCACACCAGCAGGACTTCCTGGGATTTACGTTCAATACCGCCAACATGACCATTAGGGTACTACAAACGAAATTTCGCAAAATACAGAATTGCATTCGATAAGCGCACTCGGGAAAACGATCATGCCGGTGGATGGCATCCTTACTAGGGAAAATTACAGCAATTGTTCCAGCATTGGGAGAAGCATTGATCCATGTCCGGTACCTACAGCGGGATCTAGCGAAGAGCCTGAAGCATCCATTGAAATGGGAGGCGCCTTTCCAAATGTCGACCCAGGGTACCCAGGAACTCGAGTGGTGGATGACTCAAGCAGAATCTCGGAATGGACTGCCAATACGACAGAACATTGCTCAAACAGGGACACGAAGTACGATATACGTCGATGCATTAAATACAGGATGGGGGATACACTCGGATCAGATGCAGACCTCGGGGTCCTGGACAGAACAAGAAAAGGTCTTTTTATCAATACACGGGAACTCGAGACGATCCTGTTTGCACTGCAGTTACATGCCCCAAGATTCCCCGGCTCAACAATTCAAATATTTTCAGACAACACAATCGCAATCAAATATGCGATGAAATCGGGGGGAATGGCATCACCATACTTACAGGGCATTGCGTTGGAGATCAGGGAGGTTTGCCTCCGATATCAAACGAGATTACAAATTCCTCATAGCAGGTATCAGGAATGTGGCGGCGGACCGATTGAGCCGAAGGCCAATACCAGTACACGAGTGGTCTCTTCCGAAGAAATGGTTCCGACAGATCAAAGCCATATGGGGTCCTATGACAATAGATGCATTCGCGTCGCGAGTCAACGCGAAGACGAAGAGATTTTGGAGCTACAAACCAGATTTCATGGCAGAGGCTACGGATGCTTTCAAACAGAGATGGCCGAAACGTCACCTCTTCCTTCACCCACCATGGTGTTTGATCCTGAGAGTACTCCACAAAATGAAGACCGACAAGATGGTATCAGCCATTCTGGTCACTCCTCACTGGCCGACCCAGTATTAGTGGCCGATGATTCTGACATATACGACAACGACTCCTTTGATTATGAGGATAAACCGATACCTTACCTCGACCGCTTGGAGGCTATCAAGAAAGCACGCAATCAGCAAGGTACAGACAGTTCAGCCAACGAGTTTCTTTCACACACAGTTCGCAAGTCTACTACTCGAGCCTACGATTATGGTTGGCGCCGCTGGGCAACATGGTGTGCAAACCAATCGCCGAAAGTCAATCCTTGTGAATACAATGTCTTAAGACTAACTTAGTTTCTGGTGGAACACAAGCATTTATCAACACAATCACTCAATGTTTTTCGCTCAAGCATCGCTTCCGTACTTAGGGTTCTATACCCCAACAAGCCGACTGTGGCTAGCCATGAGACGATAATCGCTTTTTTCACGGCGAAGAGAAAATCGGACACAAGAGTGCCAAAGCAGGAGAAAGACGAAGTATGGGACGTACAGCTCGTACTAGCAAAAGTATGGTCTTGGGGACCAACAGAGGAATTATTTCTGGCTGCGCTACAGCAGAAGACTGTGATGCTCATCTATCTCGCAACGATGTGGAGACCTCGTGCAAACGTCGGTCGCTTACAGCATAAGGATGTTAGCTGGAACCAAGAGGAATAAAAACATTTTGGTGTCACGTTGATTGCGCGTGAACCAAACGAAGCACAGTGGAAAAAATCGAAGCTTGGGACAATAGACGACTCAGAAATCTGTCCAGTGAGGACGTTATGGACGTTTATTCAAAAAATTAAGGAAGTAAGGGAAACACACCTGCCGGATCACACATTATTCCTAACGCACCTTGGAGGCGAGAAACCATCCACATCAGTCAGACCAGCCACTATTTCATCTTGGGTGAAAATGATCTTAAAACAATGCGACATCGACACAACAGTTTTTAAAGCACATTCGACGAGAGCAGCATCGTCCACAACAGCGGCGGAGAAAGGAGTTTCATTCGAAAGAATAAAAAGACACGCAAATTGGTCTCGGACCAGCAGAACCTTCGAAAACTATTACTACAAGCCAAAACACCAGCACCAGAGGGGTACGGAGATAGTACAACGACTTTTTTCGATGGATACGGACAAGGTTACCACATCTGACGGAGCCGAAGCGGAGGAGGCAACGCCAATTGTGTTAGGCACGACACACAATGGGATAGTTGCTGGCGACTGTGAGACGATGGAGGATGTGGGTACCCGCCCATGGTATCATTGGCTATATCGCTGAACACCCAACCCCAAAAAATCCGTCAAAAAAAGAACCAAGTTTTCCGTTTGGAAAGATGTAGAGAAGCGCGGCTCGGAGAGCCAATACCACATCCTCCATCGTCTCAGCGTCGTCGGCAACTATCCCATTATCAAGAAACCTCTGATAACCTCTTTTCCTTTTAGTTTACCCTGATTCCACTTTTCTTTTTATTTTGGTCTATTGACAATCGTGGTACAGATTCCGCTATCTTATTTTCTTTTGATCCACATTATATTTCACTGGATTCATTTCTTTCACAGATTTACTCTGTCATCAGTTCATCTACTTAATTACTGAAATATTAGTGAGAAAATGGGTAAGAAAATACTTTGAGACTCTTGGGTAGAGTTTATTCAGAAGTAAAGTTTCAAGTGTCAGTTCTTCTTTTGTTACGATATGTAGTTGCTTATTTATAATATTTGATATTGAATGCTGTTGGGATAGCTTTTCCAATATTGACTAAGATTGTTTGTATGTCTTTGGATCGTTATGATTTACGTTTTAGAAACTTTCCTCTCTGGGATTGAATTTAAACTGTCAGCATTTATCCGATTTAGAGGATAGTTTGACATGACAAGATGTACGAATCTGTATAATCTGAATTGTCTAAGTATGGTAAGGATAGTTATCATTGTAGTCGTCTTGTTGCACCAATCATAAGATCGAGGTTGCCTGAGGTACCTAAAGATCATGGCGGAGTTTCGGTATCTTTGATTCTTAATATCTGTTCAACAGATGTCTGAGCATATTCAGTATTAATCTGTAGATGAAGTGCTGATGGAATAAGGGTATCTGAATAAAGATGTAAATGATCGTTTAGACAATGATGTGTTGAAGCACAGTGTTGAGATGTATATGTCAAATACAACAATTACACTTACAAGATCCAACACGAGATCATAGGTAATCACTCACACGATCTACTAACGACCAAATTTCCTTTTATTGTAACAGGACCTATCGAGAGTCTAACTAGCATCCGCTACAATCGGTACTCAAGAATGTTTTTATTTTCTTTCTCCTCTTGTTATCTCTCAGCCGAGAGATATTCCATAGTCTCGGTGCTGACTCAAAACCACACCTGGTGCTCACTAAAACTCGAACTTACCGCTACGTGTGATCGTTATTCATCCTGGTGTACCTTTCATCTTGGTACCTTGCCGAAACACCTTATAGCCCATCTTGGTGCTATCTACACCCAGTCAACATAAAATACCACCTACCACCGTGTAGCGCATTGTCCCTGAGAGCCGTTGTGACTCAAATCACAGAACCTGTGACTCCTGCTTACAACCTGCACTCCCATTCTGCTGTTCCTGATTTAACTGAGACAATTCCAATGAAAGCAAATTTGATCAAGTGACAGTTGCTGCTGCACCTGACGATCAAAAAGCTTCTTTAGATTGGAAATGGGCGACAACTTCACTCGATAACTGAGTGAACGATCTGCTGTTGAACCTGCAGGATACAAACCATATGTCAGGTTGAAACATAGAAAGATACAAAAAAATTTTTTTTTGCGAGAACAAAGTATTAGCATTCCTGGTTTTTCTGTTCTCTTTTAACATCACCTTTCACAGAAACGAAACAACACAGAAGTGATGGAGGAAGTGATGGAAGTCGCGGAGTGTGAAATTCCATTCAACTCTTCGTTGAACTGCCATGGAAACCCCAAACTGGAGTTGTTCGAAATGCCACCGATCATTTCAGCAGAAGACAGATCTGTGGAAACATAATTTTCGAGAGCATGTTGAACGAGTTAAAGTGCTGAAGGATGGAGGTGAGTTACATTTTCTGCCAGACAACATGTCAATTCAAGCGATCGGTTTCTACTGTAGAGCTCCTCTTTATTTGCACAAAACAGAACAAGCTCTATGCATGTCCGTTTCCAAAATGCAGTGGGAATTGCAGGTTTACTGATACATTCAGAAAACATCTGCAAAAGAAACATTCTGCAGAGATTGTGTATTTAGAAGAGGGAGACCAGCATCTCCAAATCGGATCCAAGCGAGCCCATGGAGACAACCAAGGGTCAACCGTTATAGAGGACGACAGAGAGGACACCGCGTTACCAGATGTTAAAAGGCAGGACACTCGCCTCTTCCTCACATCTACTGCACAATCTCTTACAGCCTTGGATCACGACTACGCTGTCCTGGCTGCATCTGATGCTCTTTGTGCTACAGCAGAAGAACAGGAACAGAAACTGTTACTAGCACGCTGTGGAAAGTGGCATCCACTGGTGCTCACAACCGAAGACGGACTTCAGACGTTTCACATGCTGGCAGGTGCACAAGCCGTTTCACAGATCCTGACTGCGCAACCGAAGGGAGAGTTTCGAGTGCCGCCTCCTGCACATGTTCCAACGGATAATTGCAGCTCCAATAGCGTTCAAACCAATGACGGCTTTCTGCGTCATGCCTTGCAAAACGGTATGTTTGGGGAACAGATGATGCAGCATATGTTCGTAGAAATGAATGAAGAAGTTGCTGCACTGTTACAAGAGGATTGGATGTTGTCGCCCCAAATGCGATATGTGACAGCAAAATTGTTCAGTGGTGCTCTGATTGTTGAAAATAATCGTATCTTGCTAATCAACTGCGTGGAAGCGTACGGCCGCCTAAAGACGGTGGATGCACATCATGAGTCATCGTGGCGATCATCCTCATTGCCGAATGACCTCAACTCCCGATACAACGGAATCAAAGTTGTGGTAGATACAACTGACCATTCGACGAGACTATTGATTGGAACGAGAACGTCGAACGTCCTCATAACGTCAAGTATCTTGCTTAACAATGCTAATCAAAAGAAAGTCCAGGTAGGGCCTAGTACGAAAGATTTTGCTGTGAAGGACCCACGGATCTATTTGGATTCGGAAAGTGTGGCAGCTTCAAAAAATCTCTTCGAGGAGGGCGATAACTGCTGGAGGTTAGATCCGCATGATATCACTGCGCAATTACGTCAAGTTCGTTCGAAGTTCCACCGCCTCTCAACGTACACCCTTTGCCGTGCTAGCGCATCGATAGCCAACATTCTAACATGCCGACCTCTTACTATTTGGACGTTAGCGAATCATGATAGCACTCAAGCAACAGAGTCGCAGGCTAGATTGGGGTCACGGCTGTTTCAGATACTCGCGATGTCGGTCATTAGAGACGGCCGGAACGGCAAACTCTTGAGATCTGACGTTCAAAGCATTGCAGATCAATGTGATAAAGGGAATGTCTCGGTGCTGATGGAGCTCATAATTAAGCTCTTTGGAGATCAAGATCAAATCAGAATCATTGACAACAACGACTTGGAAATTCACCTCCAAAGTTTGGCCAGCATAGTTACCGCGAATTTGAAAAATGCTAACAAAACGGTGAAGGACAGGCTATCACTCATGTTTTGAAGGATTTATTCACTGAGCACCTCCACCTTCTTCAGCGTATCGGAAAAAGAAACCACTACAAAGATATCCACGAGATCTTCGATTTCCTGCAAGTACTTTTAGAGATTAGAACTTCCAGATATTATGACACAGGTATAAGCGTTACTTTATTCTATCCGTAGCTTTCTAGTCTTTGGGTACTGAAGAAATTTATTCATATTCGACAAGAATATTTATCGAACTTCTGAAAAGTAGTATAAGAAACATAGTCAACTAGAAGGTGTATGGTCCTATCGAGTGTTGAACTGATGTATAAAGAGACAAATAATGGCTTAATCTATACCACAAAACAGATCTGTCCTTTATATTTCGCTGTTAAAAATGCTGACAGTTGTCCGTGTATAGTTTTGTTATTTACGGATAACATTGCGTAGATTTTTTCGCGCCGTTTCATGAAATTCATCGTGTGCTCTTTTCCCCGATCAAACTGCCGTCATCATCGCAAGCTGGGCATATATCCGATGTCTTTGCTGACACCTTCACCAGATAGATAGATATTCCGAAGACGGTGTTCGGCGTCCGAGCTGCCATGATCCACTGCTTTTTGGAACCACTCCATCGCTTTAGTATAATCTTGACAAACATGTTTGCCACTCATATACATCATCCCAAGGTTATATTGCGCATCGCGATTGTTTTGCGCAGCTGCCTTTTCAAATTACTCCATAGCTTTGGCATAATCTTGTATCATGCCTTTGCCGTCTCTATACATGCAACCGAGGCTATTGTGCTCTATTGCTGCATTGTTCAGCAGCTTTTAGAAATCACTTAAATGATTCGGAGTAGTCCTAAGGAACTTGTTTTCCAATCATATGAAGTTCCAGGTTATACTGCGCGTTAACATTGTTGTCATCAACTGCTTCCGTAAACTGGTCGCAGGCTTCGATGTAGTCAATATTAATGCCAAAGCCTTTCGAATACATTAACCAGGGTCGACATCGTGCAAATGGATCTTGTGAAAAAGGTATTGGCTATACGTTTGCATTGCACGTACGGAAGTATATACGATATGTCCTGTTTGAACGTATGTATTTTGATCTAAGAAGCGCTCGAGGAGCGTATCCTTTACTGCCGTTTCTGTGAGATTTTTCATGTCATTTGGTAGTAAATAACACGTTGGGATTAGCCTTTTGAATTGAATAGTTGTTGGACTTATCTGGACTGATTGGACCCATCGTTTGAGACCTTGATTTGAGGGATGATCATTCGTAAAAGATAAACTGGAAGGATCACCGCCTTGTATTAGGCAAGTATTTAGATCATGCACTTTACGATCAAATTAGGCTGTGTTACCGATAATTTTATATTTATGACCTGCACGAATTGCAATTCAACTACATCCTTTACTCTGTCCTTACTGTTTTCAAAAGATGATTTGGTTTCAAAAAAAAAAAAAAAACTTAGAAGATTATGGTCACATTCGACCATAATTTTCCACCTGAAGAACGCCAATAAGAACAGTTCTCAGAGGATACAAGGGACTTACCTAACACTATCTCTGACGGATAGAAAAGCCCACACGTTTGAAACAACTTCCTAAGTCCTTCGTATGTTTGCTCTTTGGTAGGCAACTGAAATGTAAGTAAAACGCTATTAACAAAAGGGACGTTTGCTTGCACACACTCATGAAGGACCAACTGCAAGTCATGTTATGATCATGAATTTTAGCCCCACCTTCGACATACCTCATAACATTTGACGTATATCACCAAAATACGCGCATTAGATTTAGGTGGCTCATTTTTACACAGTTCTGAACATCGGAATATGAGATGAGGTCGAAAAAAAATCAAACATTATGTTAACAGGCAAATTCTCTACATTGACATTTATGTCATCAAATATCACCATTGTTGTGTTGTGTTTCTTCAAAACGCTTAGAAATAAATTCAGATTCTTGTCTAGGAATAGTGTCGTACATATCCAATAATGTAGAGTTTACACTACGGGAAATTATCTTAACTGCCTTAAGATCTTGAAGTTTCTACGCAAAATCTTGGATTAATCTTGAACAGATCTTACAAAAGGGAGAAAATTCAAGATTCTTTCCCGTAGTGTTACAAACTGTCCATCGAGCTTGATTCCTATATTTTAGTAGACGTTAAGCGATTTGACGACGTCGCTCTGTATCAAGATATCTGATTGTATTGCTGGAGGTAGAAGGTGGTAGCAGACGTTGGTACTGTTAAGTTGATCATTTAGACTTGCGGCTAATGAGGCTAGGGTGACCGATGATAAAAAAGGGTCTATGATTTCTTGGGTTGCGAGTGCTGTGTAAAGATATTGTAGTAGGGCTAGACATTATTTCATATGCGTCTTGTTGCAAGTGCCATCCAATATTTCAGCTTGTAAGACGATCCGAGCATTGAACTTAACGTAATCATCTGTATTCTCCGTTTCCTGGCCATCATACAAATCTATTTTGCTAGCATCGCTGTGTGATTGCTTCGAACCTTCATGATCCATGGCGCACTTGACAATTTTCCTGATGAGTACGTATTAGTAAGCTTTAAATTTTGCATGTGCGGATAAACATCTTTACCAATCTTGTGGCAATAGTGTAGCAGCAACAGCGACATAAGGGCCATAAAGATCGGGAATTTCCTCGGGCACTCCCCTCGTGCACTCCTTCCTCTCAGGTTAGGTACACAAGAAAGTGACTTTTTGGAAGAAGTGAATGAGCATAAACCTCATCCAAGGCCTTCTTGAGATAACTCTTAGTTCCATATGATAAATTGGTCTGACGTAATTATTATTAATCAATGCGTTAGCATGTAGGTACTGCTATCTTCTTCCAATAGATTGTGTGGTAAACCACATGTGTTTCTACTATGATAGAGGTAGAACCGCTCACAATAAAGGATCGTCTGTATGAACACAGTACCCAATCACATCTGACCTTAACCAAGTACTAGTTAAACACACTCATCAACTATGCAAGAATCTGGAAGCAGTATAGTAGCTCAGTGGACCAATAAGAAGTCTTTATAGAAAGGTTCAAAAGGACAGGGTCCGCCTTTCCAAAATAAACATCACTCCCATGATACTTGTTTTTGGTTTGCTGATTTATACACTCTACTGATCTATCACGGATTGTATGGCATATTGAGCCTTTGGCTATTCAAGCAGCTACACCCCTTTCGTACTCTCAGGTAGCAAGCGCTCTCGCAGTTGGACATCTCTACCCTCAGACGCTTTCAGCCTATGTTTCACTAGTGCGGTTTGGCGAAAGCACTGGAGTAAGAGTGCCCGAGGGGAGTTCCCATGTATAGCTGTTGTCTTCCAATTCCGCAATGTGTCTTGGATATTCTAAGATACAGTCACAGACACTTTCCGCAAGTGTCATTAATTCAGCTATCGCTTTCTTCAGGAATACGTGCGCCTTACCACAACTTATCTTTCAGTATAGAGTGTTTGATAAGTCACCTCAATGAAAGGATTGTTTTTACTAGCTTTTCTAACAGAATCGGCATTGATAAAAAAATTTTTAGCAGTGGAGCGCCATTTGGAGAAAGCTATCGCACTTTTGTTCTTGAACGTTCCTGTGTATTTGGACATAGTAAGCCTTAGGCCACAATAAGAAGCCTGCCTTTCTTTGCATAAGTCGTTCAAAGGACCCTGATGATAAAAAGATCAAAGAAATGATTTTATCATTGTATCTGAGACTATCAGATGGTAAGCTTAGTCCTTTGAAAGTTCTCTTTTCTGTGATTATAGCACACCTAACAGCAGTTTTTCAAACACCATCGGGCTTTATTTTCGCCTTTGTGGTGGAGCTTGTACCTCAATGGGTCCGAACACCACTTTTGTTTTGGAAATAAAACAGGTTCATTTGGATCACTATCTCGCCAAGTCTCTGTAACTCTTTGGATAGTTCTCTCTTGTTGTTGGCATTGTGCTCTATACAAATACAACGCTTATTCTTCTTGTATTTTCATTAGTAAAAAGAAAAAAGCTAAGCTTCAGAAAATGAACCTCATCTACCTAAAACATAGTTCTCGTCCATGCAAAAGTGGTAACCTCTGTACAAAAAGGCAGAGCTTGTTAATGTATCGGTGTAGCATAGAAAGGCTGCCCGATGGACTGCCGGTATCATAACAGAACCACTTACGTTTTGTATCAAAACTATGTCCTAATGTCACTAATAAGAACATTACGTTGTGAGAATGTTATCAGCAATTTCCCTAGGAAACTCCTTCCCCTCAAACTAGACGTGCAAAGGTTAGAGCTTTTCTGGAAAAGTGAGGACCTTCCTGAAATAGTTGTCAATTTACTATGATAAATTGGTCTGATGTAATCATGATTGTACTGTACAATATCTGGACTACTTCTTTCAAATCTATTTCATGGCATCTGGAGCTTTTGGTTATTCAGACAGCTACGCCTCTTGCGTATCTGCGGTTGTAAACACTCTCACAGTCAAACATCTTCACGCTCGAACAATCTTAGCTTTTGTCTGTGATATTTCGAAGATTAAAAAACACAATAAAACGGATGGTTCAGTGAGACTGTGACAAGATCCTATAGTTTGTTTTTCAATCTTCTTATATAGCTGTCTGAGTAGGAAGCACAGCATTAGTAGTGAGACTTCTTTTAATCAATTAAAAAAATGCTTTTTTCCAGTTGTCTGTTAGATGAGCCAACGGTGTACTACGTAAATAGCGTGATCATGGCTGTTTGCTAGTGTAACAATGAAAATCCTACAAGCTCATCTTGCAATAACTAAAACGGCTCTAAGGGGATGTCTGAATGACATAGAAAAGATGTCGGACCAACAGGCTGTTATAGACGCTAAAGGAGGATACGCTAAATATTGATTACGCCTAAAATTTACATATATGCGACTAGTTCTTTGTGTGCGAGATTGTATTTCTTTACTATAAATTGCGTCAGAGTTTTGCTCGTTATCGCTTATCTCTTCGTACCATTCAAGCGACACATCGTAGCTCTGACTTACTGATGTTTCATCTCGGTGCATACCTCCAATGCTGATTTCCGCTTCAGAATTGTTCTGGTGATATGCTTTTATGTACCATTCGTATGCTACATCATAGTTCGACGTACTCCATTTCCATCTCTGTACATATCTCCAACTCTGATATGCGCGTTGGCATTGTTTTGACACGCTGCCTTTCTGTACCATTCGAGTGCTGTATCGTAGCTTTGTCCTACTCCTTTTCCATCTCTGTACATGTCTCCAAGTCTCATTTATGCCTCAACATAATTATCCCTAGCAGCGCTGTGGTACCATCGGAACGCATCCGCATAACTCATTGATACATGTTTGCCGTAGTAGTATGTGTCCCCAAGCATTCTATGGGAACTTGCACGGCCTTGTTTAGCAGCATTGCTGAATGATTCGTTGTAATCGTGGGTGATAATTTCGTCGCTATGATACATAAGCCGTACATAGTTCTGTGCTATAGAGTCGTTGAGATTCGCAGCTTTCGTTAGCCATTTTAGAGCTTTGTTGTAATCTCGGCCAATTCCGATACTGCTCATGTACATGATGGCAAGATTGGTCTGTGCGGCACTGTCATCATTTTCTGCAGCACGTGTGAACCAATCAAAGGCTTCTATACAATCAAGTCGTACCCCGATGCTTCCACTATACATGCATCCGAGGTTGTATTGTGCTTGAGCATGGTTCTGCTCTGCCGCTTTGGTAAACAATTTTAACGCCAAATAGAGATCTTTCTCTACATCTTCACCCAGCAAGTACATCACTATCACCTCGGCTGGTAGCTATTTCAAACCACTGTCGAGCTACAGAAACGTCTCTCTCCACGCCTCTCCCGAGATCAAACATTACTCCGAGGTTATATTGGGCTCTTGCATTCCCTTTTGTTGCGGCTCTCGTAAACCATTTGAGCGCAATCTCAGAGATTTGTTCGACTTCTATTCCACTTTCATACATGACTCCAAGGCAGTTTTCTGCATCATCATGATTATGACTAGCAGCTTTTTGAAACCACTCCAACGATTTAACATAATCTTGACTGACTCCCTCGCCATATAGATACATCATCCCAAGACGGTGCTCTGCATCTGAACTACCATGATCTACTGCCTTCTCGAACCATTCGAATGCCTTGATAAAATCTTGGCACAAGTATTCACCAGACAGATACATCATCCCAAGACGATATTGCGCATCGCAATTGTTTTGCCCCGTTGCCTTTTGAAAATAGTCGATTACTTTGATGTAGTTTTGCTCCGCACCTTTACCTTCCAAATACATACATCCAAGTCTATATTGTGCTCCACTGTTGTTTTGTTGAGCAGCATTTCGAAACCATTTGGACGCTTCTAAGTAATCTCGAGCAACTTGTTTTCCAATCATGTGAATGAGACCAAGGTTATACTGCGTATCGCTATTTTTGTGCTCAATGGCCTCCACAAACAGATCGCAGACTTCGATATAGTCGATATTAACACCAAAGCCTTTCGCATACATTAACCACAGTCGATGTCGTGCAAATGGATCTTGTGAAAAAGGAATTGGACTATATTTTTGCATTGCAAGTACGGAAGGATGCCTAATATGTCCTGTTTGATCGGATGTGCCTTGATCTAAGAAGCGGTCGAAGAGCGTATCCTTTACTGCCGTTTCTGTGGGTTCTTTCATGTCATTTGGTAGTAGGTAATACGTTGGGATAAGTCTTTTGAATTAAATAATTGCTGGATTTGTCCGGACTGATTGAATCCATCGTTCGAAACCGTTGTTTGACGAACAATCGTCCACACACGATAAGCTGGAGAGATCACCGCCTTGCATCGGGAAAGGATTTAGGTCATGCGCCTTACGATCAAATTATACTGTCTTACCGACAATTTTATATTTATGGCCCGCACGAATCGCACCTTCAACTACTTCTTTTATTCTGGCCTCGCTGTCTTCAAGAGAAGCTCCAGTTTCCAGCGAACTTAGAAGGTTTTGGTCACATTCAACCATAATTTTTCCACCTAAAGAATGCCAATAAGAACGGCTCTCAGAAGATATAAAGAAATTACCTAATACTATCTCTGAAGGATAGAAAAACCCGTACACTTCAAATAGCTTTTCAAGTTCTTCGAATATTTGCTCTTTGGTAGTCCGCCGTAGTGCGAGTATAACTCTATTCATAAAAGAGATGTTTGCTTGCACACCCTCATGAAGAACCAGCTACAAATGATGTTACGGTCATGAATTTAACGCCACCTTCCACATACCTCATAACATTTGACGTACATCACCAAAACACGCGCTTTAGGTTTAGGCGGCTTATCGTTCCTCTGTTCAGAACATCGGAACATCAGATGAGGTCGAAAAGTAGAATCAAACATTGTGTTAACATGCAGATTCTCTCCCTTTACGTCTATGTCGTCAAGTATCTCCATGGTTATATTTTCTTTAACTTTAAATCGCTTTGAAATAAATTCCGATTCTTGGCCAGGAATAGTGTCGTACATATCCAGTAATGCAGAGTTTACCGACTGTCCATCGATCTTGATTCCTATATTCCAATAGACTTTAAGCGATTTGACGATATCATTCCGTATCGAGCTGTCTAATTGTCTTGTTGGAGGTCGAAGGTGGAAGCTGATCTTAGAATTGTCAAGCTGACTGTTTAGACTTCCGGCTAATGAGGCTAGGGAGACCGATGATAAAAAAGTGTCTATGACCTCTTGGGTTGCGAGTGCTCTGTAAAGATATTGTAGTGGAGCTAGACATAAGCTCACAAGCGTTTTGTTGCCAATGCCATCTGACACTTCAGTTTGTAAGACAATTTGGTCGTTGAAATTAACGCAATCGTCTGTAATGTCCATTTCCTGGTTGTGAGATGAATTTGCTTTGCTAGAATTGCTGTGCGATTGCTTCGAACCCTCATGTTCCATGGCGCATTTGATAATTTTCCTGATGAATATGTATATGTAAACTTTAAATTATGTGTGTGTGTAAGCATTTGTACCATTCTTGTGGAAATGGTGTAGCAACAGCAGCGACATGCTGGCCGTAAAGATCAGCCTGGTTTTTGTTTTGTGGCGTCGTAATCGAATCCATACGTGGTAATAACGACAAAAACATTTCTTGTTTTCCTTGGATATATTCAGAGCTAAAGTGCGGTAGCCGTATATAAACTGCATCGCCATATCTGATAGGGGTGTGGTTGAGCTGTGAACACTTCGGCATGAAACAAAATATTGCTGGATGAATACGGCCCTCGTGCAAATCCTTTGTCAATTTATCCGAGTTCACAAAGCATAATATGTATCCTATGAGAATATATGAGAAGTCAATATCATTCCTTTTAACAAAGTGATTATTTTTATACCTTTACGTTGTTCTGTCAGACTTATGCCAGTGTCCTTTAGTGCATATGGCAAGTGATACAGATATTGACGACATTGACCAGCCTTCAGTCTGGCTGCTGTAAAATCCACGGGGAAATTGTAGAACACATAATTATGCTTTTCATAAACGTCTTTCACTTGAATTTGCTCGTACTCGTCGAGAATGGTGTACAACGGTTTGAATTCCTCCAGTTTGATAATCACCGGTCGCGAATTGATGGTTTCTTTCCAGGTTTCTGGTCCCTTTTCATAATAAAAGCTAGGTTCACCACCTATTGCAAATCTCAGAAACAACCATAAGCTCTGGCAAAGGTACCTATGATGGAATTTTCAAATGTCACTTCTCGTTCTGCAACAGTACTGCTAAGGTTTTTTTTTGGAGGGACCCTGTTTGATAGCAACTCTACCGCCTTGTAGAATACTGTTAGATGTTTCCATTTATCTAACGCATATGTGATACCTAGCAAGAATCTCGAAGGGTAGTAGTATCCAAATTGTTGAAAAACATTCTGCAGTGCAAAATATTTTTCTTTGTTTGTTTTAGCCATTAGAGCCTTTGTGATTGCTACCTTAAAATTGGTGTTTGCTGTAATACCTTCGGAAGGTACGCGTAACTAACGTAAACCTTATATATCTTTTGTTCATAGAAAATACTGACAATGATTTACCTCTAAGCATGTCGTGTAAGAAACAAGATAGGTCGCTGTGCTGTTTTGTGGCAAAGGTTGGAGTTGGTTATGAGAGCTACAATAATTTTTTGCTGCATAGTCGTAAGCAAATGTCTCCGGAGAGTATTTGTGAGAGTTGTCATCCAGGTACAATCCAGTCATCATGGCTCCCACTGCTGCAACTTTTGTGCACTCATACTCAGCGAATGGGTTGTCTGCAGGGTATTGGTAAACAATCCCAGGATCATGTTTATTGTATTCAATAGCCAGTGCAGAGCATGTGGCTATCCGCCCATCGAAATGAGTACCATGTATGCACTGACTGATAGTATCAGATTGCGAACTCAAGTCAACCTTGTTAGAAACACATGGTTAGATGAACACAGACAATCAAAGCCGCTATTACCGTATAAAAAGGTAAAGTATCATTTTGTTCCCGAGTAGTCATTGAAAATAACGGAAAAGAGACGTTGACACTTTGATTGCTCCTTGCATCACTAAATCTCGGAACAGCGCTGTTTAAAGTTTGCCAAGACCACAACTTTAACTTGGCATCGTAACATTGTGGAAGTCGGTCTTATTACTTTGTCAAAGGGGTTATATGCCGCTGTAATAAAAAAGCCGGTTATTGATGTAGTTGCTGTATTTGGCTGAATATATCTAGTCAGTTGTGGAATGAGACACAATAGTAGGTCTTTATTAAGGTGAAGAGAAAAAACACGAATCCGATAGAAAGCGCTTTTATAGTGCGCCACTAGCTTTTGTTTCTTATTCCAATGTGATGAATACCACAGGTTCACTTTTCTTTAGGCAATAGGTTGACCAGTGGGAATGCACATATTACAGGTTCTTCACTAACAGTTTTAAGGAAAAAAGTTGTCCATACGGAGCCGTTTATTCACAAGATTTCCTTCTCCTGCAATAAGTAACACTGCAAACAGTCGGCAGCGTCTAAATGGTTACGAGAAAAAAGTATCAGCTGTCGTATCCAGCAGTATGAGATAAAGACGTAACAGTTTTGTTCGATCACCTTTTGTACACCTTCTAACACAAGCACCGCTAGCGGAACAACAATGCTGTACCAAAGGCAGACACAATGCTGACATGCAACACCAAAGTAACGCATGTTCTTTTCACTCTCTCTTCCGTGAATAAACACCGGATCACAGTCTCACAGTAATTCAACTTGACCATTTGTTTCTGCGGATATCACATCAGCGCTTCACTCAAGGCTAATGCTTTTTTTTTTTATTATTGCAGTGTGCCCTGGGCCAGGCAACTTGTTTACTGCTTTTATTTTGGAGCAGATACGATGTCGTAGATAAGTTTTTGTGATGCGAGGAAAGGGAAGACTTGTCATGATTGTCATATACACAACAAATTATCGTGTATTTTACATATCGGAACTAACAAGTAGTTTCAATCACAAACACTGACAATAGTATATGTACATACATAAACAAAGAGATAAAACAATATCACCGAAATAACTCCATATCTTTGTAGTAAAGAAATAAATATACAAAGATCTAGACTGAAGATAGTATAAAGGACAGACATAGTAAACTTATAATAAAGTAATTCAGTCTCAAAGGATTTCATCGTCTACACTACATTACATCTATCAGCTATATCACAATGATCCGCCAGAGTGAACGGGAATGGTTGTTCTGTCGCATACTTTTTACGAGATCAGTCGATATCAATGTTGATACAATGGTTGCGATTTCCCAGAGGTCATGTGGTCTAGCAACACCAACAAAGTGAATGTTGGCAACGCAACCAATCGACAAGTTTGCATAAGGACAATCGCACCTTGAAGTCTCCGATATGGTAGAGAGATCCTGAATGTGCAAGGGAGAAGAAAACGTATTTATTTCAGACAATGGTGAACACGAAACTTTTATCTCGTACTTCCAGGAGCACTGGGCACCACACGACAAATTGACATCTGATGTGAGTTCCTAACCTCATATTTTCATCAACATGAAAACCAGCAACCACGTAGAAAGCTGGCACACTCAACTGAAAACGACGTACCTAAAAACAAAGCACAGAAGATGGGTTGATAGACCTCTGTACACGGTATGTGATGTAGAATTCGACTTCAAGATGAATACCTTACATATTTCTGCAAACATCGGACGTTGTAGCGTCCTGAGACGCTACGGTCTCTTTTTATTTTTTTT
>JNEV01001216.1:0-84506 GCA_000697495.1 Saksenaea oblongispora B3353
TTCCACAGCACTATCGACACCGAAATGGAGCAAACTTCGTTGAACCATTTTTGGTTCGAATTTTCCTATTTCGTTCGCTTCGTCCAAAATCCCTCTTGGGACCCTTTTCGCTTGAACTTAGTTTTTTTTCAACTCTTTAAATTTTTTTTCCATGTCGGCTTCAGCTTTGCTTTTTTTAGACTTGTTAGCAATAATCTGATGCTTTATCAAAGTTTTTAAGCGACGCGTAAACGCCTTCGATAGACAATTGAGCAATTCCTCCTTGGAACTGATAAACTGACTTCTTGCGCGCTTTCTTGGGGTAACAGACCCTTTCAGCGTTGGTGGGGGTATTTTGCGCCCAGTTGGTTGCAATTGTGCTGTGGTTCTCCGGCGTTTTGGCATCAGGACGGGTGAAAAGAAAGAGAAAGGAGAAGAAGAAACGATCAATCATTTCGATCAATAAACCAAAGTGACAACATTTTTAGATAATCGATCTATCACGGTTTGACATCAGATTCTTCTCGCTAGGGGCTCATAAATCAACATAGACTGGACCAGCTGCGACCGTCGCTTTGCTCTGGGGCAGTAGCTCGCACGTTTTTTTTAATGAGAAATAAGAGATTGGATATGTAGCTTTGTGTAAAATGTAACATGAACGCGCAAAAAAAAAAAAAGTATATATAATAAAGATTCTCTGAGGATAATCCTTGAAAGAAGATACAGTGACAGGGTGTGCAGCCACGCGCACGCTCATTGCGGGAAGTGCTTTTTACCTTCGCTTCGCTACGGTAAGCACTTGCCCCTCCATTCACGGCGGACCGCACACCCGTAGCATCCTTGTTCCAAATTAGTGCTTTAGCGAACAACAGTGTCCAATCAATATTTGTAATCCCGCTTTTCCCATCCAATGGAATCCCGTTTTTTCCATCCAAATCTTTTTATTTAGACCAGCGGTGGTGTTCGCTTCGCTTCACAACACAGCTTTTCTATAGGAAAAAGAGAATTTGTATAAAAGAAAATTCTATTGAAAGAAGAAAGCGCATTGGGAAGCTGAAGATTCTATTGCAAGAAGAAAAAGCTGAAGATCTTACTGCAAGAAGAAGAGCTGAGAATTTTATTGCAAGAAGAAAAGCTGAAGATTTTATTGCAAGAAGAAGAGCTGAAAATCTTATTGCAAGAAGAAAAGCTGAGGATTTTATTGCAAGAAGAAAACGCTTCCTCTGTTTCACGGGGGGGTTTCCCCCGTAGACCCCCCCACATTTGTCTCTGTGTATATTTGAAAAAAGAGGCGATGGGCATGGAGCAGTTGTATAGTCTTTTCTCTTTTTTTTTTTTTTTGAGCACGGGGGAGACCCCCGTGGACCCCCCACACAGTACTCTCTACATGGATTTTATAAGAAAAAAGACGATGGACATGAAGTGATTGTATAGTCTTTTTCTTTCTTTCTTTTTTTTTTTTTAAGCACGGGGGAGACCCCCGTGGACCCCCCAACATTTGTCTCTGTGTATATTTGAAAAAAAGAGGCGATGGATATGAAGCAGTTGTATAGTCTTTTCCTTTTTTTTTTTTTTTTTTTTTTAGCATGGGGAACATAGTGAAGAGGATCGTAGTATGAGTGTGTCTCATTGATTTGCGTGAGCACACCGTGCTTAGACAGGTAAATCACGTCCCTCAGTGGCACATGTTGATCCTCAGTGTAGTTGGGAATAATCACTGCAACCTCTGCGGTTGTTGGAGAGGAATATTGGCGCCCTTCCCGAGCCACGTTTCCAGATATTCGAACACTGAGATCAACATTTGGCTGATTGCAAAGTCGTTCAGAAACAGACTGAAGCGTCATTGCAAATGGACTAACAGCCAACATCATCCGTTGGATAGAATCCATGATGACTGGATCTAAATGCTCATAATATGACCTGCGATAGTTTGATTGCGAAACAGAATCATAGATGTATAGTTGAGCGAAAGCAGGAGAATAACCCTCTCCTGGAATCAGTGGCCCAACTTGGTGAAAAACTCTGCCATGAATACGAAACGTATATGATCCACCAATGGCATTTGCTAACGTCCGATCAAGTTGGACACCCAAGGAAGAAAAAGCAAAGCTATTGTTATACGCTCTGATATTATAATGAAAGTGCTTCCCAGCCTCAGTGTCTGCAAACAGGAGATCACAGAGAGGTTCTGGTGGTGGTTGCAAGTGTGGAAGACTGATCTTTCCCTGACGACAGCAAAGATTGAAAGCAGGGTTCCTTTTACTGGATCCAATCAAAAGACAGATATTTCTTCAGGGCGGGCCAATCAAAGGCCCTAATTTTTCAAACTCAAACCACATTTCTTTATATAATAGATGATATAGATACGCGAGATAGATGGCTTTTTACTTGCATGAACTCGGTCCTCTGGTGGAACCAAAATTTATTCGTACAGCATGAAGAACCATTAACGATCAGTAAATGGAAGGATACTTGTACAGTACTACAAGGAGATACGCTGCATTTTTTCTCCTTCTGTAAGCTACGAGAACAGAAATAAGTAATGTTATGGTCATGAATAGTCCAGACATTATTTCATTCATTTTTTTCTTTACGCTTTGCTTCTTCTGCTACAAGTACGTTTTGCTGCTGTAATCCATTTATGTGAAACAGCTGTATAATAAATAGTGGAGGTATGCTATCGTCCAGTAGCCCTCACTTACAGCGAGCCTTCATCAACTTCACCATCAACCCTTAGATATTCCAACAGATTACTATTTAAGAAGGAAATTTTCAACTACATGGTTTTATATATTACAAATGCGTGATAATAGTAAAAAAGTCGGTTCTGTTTGTTTGCATTGTATAGATTGCTTGTATCAACCATGAGGTTTCTGTAGCATTGGGATAGCCTCAGGGACATTGGGATCTAAGATCTCTTCATTGCCCAACATCTCAAGAAACATGTTGAAGTGATAAGTCTTCTCTGATGTAATCAACGGACTCTTCTGAGGTAGCACTTCAGACTCTTCTTCAGCAGGGGTGTCTTCCGAACACTTTGCTTGACATAGATAAGATTAAAAAGAAAGAAATTGTTATCCTCAATCCTTTTATTTTATTTTATTTTTATAGTTTATTGCTTTTTTTTCTTGAGAGTAATTCGAAGACATTGGGTTGGTGCACAGGACAAATACAATGCAACATAGTTGAAGTATCTTGATCAGCATTATGCGACACGATTGAATGGTTAATTGATGTGACATGATCGATGCACTTTATTTGGGTAGTGTGTGTGCCACACTTACGAGTAAACAATGACCGACCTCGCTTACTTTCAACTCTCAGTAGTTTCAATTTTTGGCCAACGTCCTGAGGGTTGAAGTGAATGAGGACCCGCTGTAATTTTTACTCTTTACAGGGAAGCTGTCCTTTAATAACTTTCTCATACTAACTTTGTCCTGTACTCCCGCCCAATCTTTTTTTTATATTCGCACCAAAAGAGCGCTACCGTTTCCGAACGCAGCTTGTATGTCCTGGATTAAGATGGTATCTATTGGTATCTGCAAATGATTTATTTTGCAGTGAACAATTATCAAGATCCCTTGACGGTGCCAGGTATTTCAAGCAGGTGTCTTCGACGCAAAACGTATTTTGCTATTTTCTTTTTCTCGTCATGAAACTTGCCGTTTTCGCCTTTCTATTGTCTCGTGCTCTCTACGTTCAAGCGCAATCTGTGGATACTTCAGCTATTGTCGACGTGTCCTTGCTAATAACATTGCGGTAGAGGTCTCTACTCCCAAAGTATGTAAATATATCAATACATGTATTCCAAGTTCTTCACTGTGAACGCAGAACTGGTCCGTGTATGTTTATATGATATCGATGCTAAAATTCTGGGAGGCGGTGGCGCTGATGAAGAATACAAATTGTGCGATGCAGTAGGAGGTCTGTAAACAAAATAAATATGAAAATGTGCCAAATACTATGGATGAATGTAAGGAATGAGGTGGGAGATGTGAATTGAGGAAGAGTTAAATCCGCTACGTTAAATTTGGTATTGATGGGTTGCTACTAGGTTTGCATAAGTCATCTGTTGGCAGTCGGAGCAACGTTGCTTTTAATTGTCAACCAATGTAAATTATCACACTTCGTTCGCATAACGTGTGCTAAATGACTACAACGAACTTTTACATGATACAATAATCAAACTTGGAGACTGAATAACGGCAGAATCCTTCGAGACTGCTAATAAGAATGTTGCTACATGTTTCTGAAATTCAAGAGCTGAGAGTTTCTGTTCCCAAAAGCTTTTCTGTCTTCAACTTGCTTTTACAAACGAACCAGAATTGCTTGATAGAATTGAACTCGGGAGAATATGGGGGCAAATAAATGAAGCCATATTAACGACTTTCAATTTCCCTTTGGATATCTGCTGCGGAACGATTTGGCGCATTATCCACTATAAGGTAGTTGCCCTTGAACTGTTCATATTAGTCAAGAACGTCCACGGTATTTTTAACGAAATTGAAGTAGTGGCCTGTAACTATACCAGTGGATCTTTTCACCTTGCTACTTCCTGCTATTCTTATTTTCTTTGATGCAGCGTACGGCCGTCTTACCTTTCTGTTTATGATCCCTTGTGCTGAAATCGCTCTCAGTATTGTTGTTTTCGCTCTCGTTTCAGGCACAACAAGCTCAGGGTGAGTACCTTTCCGTGACCACGCCATGGCTCTCTTAAGGTTGATGTGAAAAGCTGATTCATCACTAAAAATGCAGGTATTCATGTAGTCTATATCTGTTTCCATCCATCTTTTGACCCGGTCGTGCCTAGCATCAATCGGTCCAGGACCGTTTCTTTTCTTCGAATGCACGTGTGTCTTCTTAAATGACAATGAGCATTTTTCCGTCATGAAATTGTATAATGCTGTCTTGGATATCTTTAACCCGTTGAGGAGGCTAGTCAGACTATCCATTGCTTAGTCTAGTACTACCGAGGGATTATCGTCTATATACTGTACAAGGTGCTCTTTGTGAGAGTCGTTTAACAAGGTTGGTCATCTATTTTGTTCTGCTCGAATATTAGGTCGAATTTCGTATTGAGGCTCTTCTTGGTCTTTTTGTATCCATCCATACGCAGTATGACATGCTATGCCGATTTGTGCTGCAGCTTTGTCGGCAGTTAGCCCTTTTTCGCTCATTCGTGTACTGCTTGTATGGTTGCCGTTTCTTATGGATATACAGAGAACTATCTGCTTCAGCTTCTTTTTTGACCTCATTCTCCACCTTTTCTGAGCGTTCCGGTGGTTTCAGGTCCAGTATCTTGAATAATCGGTTATTGAGTCCAAAGGAAATGCTTCTTCATCAACCTCCATCTCGATAGGTTCATTTCCGCTTTCGTCCACCGCTTTTCCTCTACGATCCTGTAAATAAACTGATTGCTCATTTTATTGAAGGACAAGAAGTGTGCAAATTGAAAACCAGAAGTGTACCAATTTACGGTTGAATTCGTTTTCTGTCGGCGTGCGAATATGTTTTTTGGGGGTGTACGAAACGTTCGTATCTATCCCCGGCGGGGAGTTTCGTAGGACAGATGTATCTAAAAATTATTTATCTTTTTTTAGCTCGTTATCCTTTAACAAGGGAAAGGGGAAAGAAACAAATTACCAAGCAGAGATATTTGTACACACATAGATTTCCCATTATCCTATTTTACTGTTTAAAATTGCTCGACTTGCTATCTTTGTTGTACTTCTTCCTTTAAAGACACCACCGGTGAAGCGGAGCCGTCAGACAGGTATAAAAAACACGAGGATGAAGTTCATACTGCTGTATTTAACATTATTTCTCATTGTTCAAACCCACGCGCTTTTTAGAGGGTCCTTTCATTTCAATTATCTGTCCGCTATACTTTCTTTTTATACTTTTTTTTTGAAAGAAAGTGGTTGGAGAGTGCGCTCTGCTGTTTTTATTTTTATTTTTCCGTACCGTTACATGCTTTTCTCAGCCCTCAGTCTCTCTTTCCTCCTATGCTTTGTTCCTTTCCTTTTGCTATCTGCTTTGCAATAGCAGCTCTATATCTTATCAGTCCAACACGCGCACAAACACCATCAAACAACCTCCCTTACAACCCTGCACTAGGCAAAGTTCAAACGAATGTACCATGGCGAGCAGGTCATGCAGCTGGTAATTAATAATCGTACCCTTCCATGTTTCATAATGAGCTAAGCAATTTTGTTCCTTTTTTTTTTTTTTTCTTTTGTAGCCTATATTAGTCCATACGTTGTGGTTTACGGCGGAGCCGATGACCCTACTGCCGGCGACACCGGCACATTACATGGTTCCGTCGGTCTCTGGGTATGGGATTCCCGCAATGGCTCATGGTACCACCCCAACGTGCAGGTCCAGGCTCAGAACCAAATGCGGCCGCAGGTCCTGTTTAGCGCCACACCACTGCCAAGTGGAGGTCAAATGTTAGCCGTTGCGGGAAATACCACTCAGGGCGGGACGGCTGGGATGTTGCAGAAATTAGACACAAATAGCTGGAGCTGGGGATTTCCTACCGCAAGTAGGTGCTTTTTTATTCCATTTGGACGTCCTGACTGGAAGTGAAAGACGAACAAAAAAGCTGATTAGGTCTCGAGCCCCCTCCCAGAGCTTCCGGCTACACGTTGACATTGGTTAACAACACATTATACTCCTACGGCGGCATGAACCTTGATAACAACGGTTATCCCATTCCAAATGCTGTCCTCAACACACTTTCCCTCATGGATGCAAATGCATATACGTGGACATCTGGATCCAATGGTGTAGGTGTGACGGATCATGCCGCTTGCTATGTTCCAGCTTGTAATTGCCTTATCGCATTTGGCGGAACGCCCACCGGATCGCCGGCCGATGTAACTAAAGTGAGTAAAAAAAAAAAAAAAGAAGTTTGGTGCAATTTCCGATACGACCACCCACTCATGCGTCAAGTACAATGTACGGTAGAATCTGTACATTTATGATCTTGGAAAGAAAACGTGGAATCTCCAAGTAACGGCAGGTTCTGTGAATGGCGCCGCTCCCGGCGCGAGGAGGCTGCATACCGCAAACTGTCTGCAAGATAAAATGATTATCTATGGTGGTGGAACAACACAAGCATATGATACCGATGTGTGGATTCTCGATGTTTCCAAATACCCTACACTCACCTGGAACCGTGCCAACATGGTCAACATCACTCAGCGACCAAACCAACGCATGGGTACGGTACATAGATGAGCATGTTTGACGCGCTGACTTGAATATGTTGCCACATTTAGGACACAGCGCTGTGATGGATGACCAAACAAAAAAAATTTACATCTTCGGAGGATGGGGTGTTGGCTCCACCAATGATTCCAATATGTACGTACTCGACACGAACGCTTGGAGCTGGACACGTGTTCCTACTACAGGTTACCCTTCGGCGGATTTACCACCTAACCCGACGAATTCCAACGGACCACAGCCATCATCGCAGCCCCAGGGCAGCTCAGAAGAGAAAGATTGGAAACCTGTGATCATCGGAACCGTCTTAGGAGGCGTTACGGCCATTGCTGCCATCTTTGCATGTATCTTCTTAGTTTTCCGTAGAAGAAAGAGAAATGGTAGCAATGAATTACCTGCAGAAAAAATGAACGATATGCACAAAATCGCACCAAAACCACCGTTCTGGGATGACGGGCAATATGTGGAAGATATTGGCAGTTATAGTTTATCCAATAACCGATCGTCCGACGCCACACTTATGAACAGTTACAGCCACAAACGTGTCTCAAAAGCCTGGACAGGCACGAGTAGCTATCGCGATTCATCGAGGCCATCCGAGATTGGCGACACCGATCACGTCGTAAGCGGAGTACTTGAAATGGTGCCACCCCAGTCCATCGCTTTAGAGAATCTTGGTACATCAAGCCACGGAACCCGAACGCCACATGACTCCCCGCGCACAAGTCAGCAATTGTTGCTGTCGCACGAAATCCGGGGTTATGGTCAAGTTCCCAACGAAATTCTGCAGCAAAAGCCTAACGAGTTCTCACGTCCTGCTGCACGCTTCTCTGTTCAAAGTAATAGCAGTGTACCGATCGATCACTTCACTCCCATAAGTCCCACATCAGCAGAAAGCGTTATATCAGGCGGTGCTCCGCTAAGCAGCAGCATGGAGGTTCTGAGAAGCGTTAAGACTGGCGGTGGCAGCAGCATGGTCAGTAGACCACGTACTGTCAATGTAACACACGCAATTTCTCCCAAGAGTGAAGAGGATGATAAATGGACGGCAACAGATTCCTTCTCGCTGCGGAATGACAGCATCGCACCGATCCGTTACATGCCACCTAGTACTCGACTTAGCATAGGAACGTCAACTAGTGGAGCCACATGGAATAAGGCTGGATCCAAAAATTCCGTCACCTTTACCCACCACCAATACCCATCATCCACTATGAGTAGTGTTCCCTTAGCACAGCCTGTTTCAGCAACGTCACAATATCCTCCGCGTCTCGAACCGGTTGCAGCGAAACAGTTCCAATCTCATACAAACGAGACACCAGTAGCCATTTATCATGCCACTAGTCCTCTTGAGATGCTAGCAACTCTGGGCCATTTAAATGGAATTGCACAATCTGGAGAAAGCGAAGCATCCACTAGCAGCAGAGGCAACGGCACAGACGTTTCTGAAGAGCAAGTCAGTGGTACCGAATCGCCGTTGCTGAGCACCCGGCTCGACAAAGGGTCACCCTCCTCAACTGAGGGCAGTTCCAGCTCTCGCAGCAGCAGCAGCAAATCTGCAGCCGTTTCCATGCTTACCAACATGCTTCCAAATCGTTATCAAGTAGACAAAACACAGTCTCCTATCGTGGGGCCTACCAACACGATTGTGTTTGTGCATAAATTAGATGAAGATAAAACGAACAAAGCAGTGATCAAGTCATTCGGACGACGTGAAGCTTGGGAACGGGAATGTCGCACGTTGATTAAACTTAAATCTGACCACGTGGTCGAACTTCTAGAAGTACTGACGATTCAGGATGAGAACCCAGGGCAGCGCCTAGGCAATGACGATATATCACCAAAGAAAGAGGAGGAAGACGATCTTAAAATAAAATACGTCATGGTGATTGAAAGACTAGATGAAACGCTTGCATCCGCTATCCGGCGGGTACGGAAAAATCTGCAGTACTGGACCAAAGAGGAAAAGCGTGCTATTTTGCGGAACATCACCGAATGTTTAAACTGGTGCCACACAAAAGGTGAGAAAAGAAAGATGACAGGTTTGCTAACAGAAAGACTCATTGAATGGTTGCGAAACAGATATTGCATTTTGTGATTTGAAACCTAGCAATATTATGCATAATACTGGAAAGCCATGGCGTCTGATCGACTTTGAGGGCAGTCGCACGATTGGAGAAGAGTGTGTAGGCGTTATCACTCCACGTTATTGTCCTCCTGAAGTAGCAAAGGCAACGACCTATGGTCTTGAGGGCGCAAGTGGAGTCGTCGCTACGGCTAGTGTAGATATGTGGGCGCTTGGGTGCGTTATCTATGTAAGTGACAGCATGTAACTGTTGCAACTTTACCGTTAACATGATGGTAGGAATTGGAGACCGCGCAGCCATTGTTTGCCAGCAATATTAAGGACGAAACTATCTTACATTTTATATCACATCCATCACCATCTACACCTATTCTCAATAATGGATTGCGGTGGAATGAACAGAAGGAGCTGGAAATCCCTAATTTCGATCGACAAATACCTGATATACACACACGGCAATTAATTAAAATGCTTCTGAGCAGAGATCCAGCAAAACGTGGCACTGCGTCAAGTTTATTGGTAAGTATGGCCAATTCAAATTGCTGTTAAGCTTACAATCATATACTAGAACAATCCTTACTTGCAACCTACACTGAAAAATAAATCATAGTACTTCTTAATTGCGAACAGTGATATTTGGTCACATCAGAACAAGGCATCAAATAGCTCATCTTTACAGATACTCTAGGCAGTTACATACAATCTGTTTTATAACTGATAGCATTCGAATTTCTCCATTGGCCTTGCCTTTATTCCAACAAATTAGTGCAATTTTTGTATTCACTTTATTATTATTAAGTTTTTTATGCGGATTTTCAATCGTTTTATACTACAGCATGGCCAGAACACATTTATTAAACAGAAAAAAATTTGCTTCGACTTGCGGAGCCGACGGAGCAGTGAAAGCAAGGTTAAGAAGGAAGTTAGCAAAAGCAAAGATTCCTTAGAAATCCTTGATCCAAGCTCAGCGCCGTCGGTACAATCGCGCCGATACAATACTTTATTTTGGGATCAGATCATCATGCGTATGCATTGCATCAAACACATCACATCAGATCTCGATAGAAATATTGGGCATGGAATGAATTGAAAAGTTGTATGAGCAAACTGGAAGGCCACTCTGCGCTTGATTTGATAGAGGTCTTCTTCTTGTCATGATTAATAAAAACCTGTCTATCTAATACAACTTTTGTATCAGAGAATCTCCCTGTCGTGCCTATCCAACGTGTCTTGATCCAACGCCACATACCAGTGACGCTAATATACATGGAACGTAATTCTTTTTTTCTTCTTTTTTTGGTACGCACCCCGTCCTAGGCTGCTCATCCTTTTTGTTTGCTATATTTAATTGATTGGTAAAGATTTTACAGCCCATAGCAATAGGATTGTTTTTGTTTAGGTAACATAAGCAGTCAATGTCAGGATAAACGGATGGGTGCACATGGAAGTCTTAAAACGGAAACTTGTTTTTCTATGATCAATTTCCAGATTGGTAAGAAGTTGTCGACCTCTCTCCATGATATTAGTAAGCCTAGAACTACCATCCTAGTGTGTATATCGAAAGAGACATTCATCCAAACCGAATCTTCCGGAGCCGTTATTCCTTGCCTTCAATAGAGCTGAATAAGGTAAAAAACACGCTGAAAACCGTTCAACCACTAAGCAGTTCACAGAATCCGAACACACGCTCACATTGAAAAAAAGTGGATAGAGAAGAACTCAACTGTATTGAAAATAAAGCATTGATTTTGTGCTTGCTGCGCAGAAAACCTTCCTATTGTTCCATACTGTATTCGTCTGATATCAACAAAGTTGACAGTAGCACTGCCCATGTCTCTAAATGTCCCAATCAAATATAGATCTAGGTCTTCGGGGTGAATACTCGAAAGCCAATGGGTTTGAATCACAAAATCATGCATTTTGGGTGTGGAGGTGGACTGCTTGCATCTGTTCTGTCCGAAGCGAATTCCATTGAAAAAGCGTCACAACACAGTGATCGCAAATTCGCTCTCTTTTGCGTCCAAAAAATTGCCGTCAAAATTAACGACAAGGTGATTGAAAAGAGAAGAAATCGGGGCTCGGAATCACCGACTAAAAGAAAACGACTGGACCCCATGAGCGACGACCGTATGATAGTTACACCTCCACCGTCAGCATCGTCCTCCTCCGAGCGTAAAGCTCCCACTACTCCGCCAACCGACGCCGACGTAGTTGAATCCAGCCACATCGAGATGTTGGATCGTCCATCGGACAATGAAGATGACAAATTAGAAAATGCCTTGGCCGCTTGGTCAAATACGACGGATCAGGAGATGACACCATCAACATCACCGGTTTCCGATTTACCGCCCAGGGAGCAACTACGACGTATTGAAACATTGATGAATAGTTCCCTAGTTGATGGTGAAACTTGGTATATTATTAGCAACACTTGGTTTGCTGCTTGGAAAGAGTACTGCTATTCTACGACAAGTGCTTCCACCGGCACTCCACCTGGTCCGATCGACAATTCAAGCATCTTAAAGGACGACCATTTGATCGCCGATCTTCAAATCGATCAAGATTTCCACGTAGTGCCTGAGGAAGCATGGGAGCATTTATGTCACTGGTAAGATCCCCCACCCCTTTACACCCAACTTCTCCCTTCTACTAGGGATATTTCTAATTTTTGTGCGTGCCTTTGTTGATCTGTTCCTTTTTTTTTTTAAGGTATGGAACAACTTCGTCCCCAGCCATGAAAAGAAAAGTGATTACAGATGGCGAGTTCGTACAGCAGCCAAAGGTAGAAATTTACCCACCGAACATTACATTCTACTTGGTTACTGCTTCGGATCAAGCGCCTTCGATGGAAGAAAACCCAAGCGTCACTCTGTCTCGTGCATCTACTGTAGCGGATCTAAAGAAAAGTGCCCGAAAAGCCCTTGATCTCTCACCAGATGTAGAGTGCCAGTACTGGTTGCTGAATGGAACACCTGAGACTGTCCAACCACCCTGTATTGCTCCGCGTTTTTTGTCAGATGGTGAAAAGCTGGATCTATCCGACAATCGTAGAACAATTGGGGATATCGTGTCGCCATATATCGACATGGCGGTTGAGGTGAAAAACGCATCCACCGGATCATATCCTTCGGATGATTTGCCTTCAGATAGCATCGTCCGTGCCGCATCGGATTCGTCTTCTGTGTCGACCACATCAAGCGTATTTGCTAATGGCTTTAACAATCTGACAACTTCTTCTGCATCACCCCCCTATTCATCTGAGACTACCTTTGGTAGTAGCAACATAAATGGAAGCACGGGCTTTGGACCGTGGATGTCAAAGAACACAAAATCAACAAAAAAAGGCGTATGCGGTCTTTCGAACCTGGGAAATACATGCTTTATGAATTCGGCGCTTCAGTGTCTCAGTAACACACCACAGTTGACTGAATGGTTTTTGGGTAAACCTCTTTTTTTTTTTTTGTTGGAGAGAAAAAAAAAAGCAGTTATTCATTTAGTTTTGTTAGCTGGCCAGTACAAGGACGAGTTGAACCGTGACAACCCTTTGGGTATGAAAGGCGAGGTGGCAGAGGCATACGGTGCACTTATTGAAAAGTTGTGGAGTGGCACTGGTTCAAGCACAGCTCCTAGAGACTTTAAGGTGATTATTGAAGGATTGATGCAGCCTTACTCACCTTATATTTAGTACACTATTAGTCGTTTCAATCCAACATTCACAGGGTACCAGCAGCATGATTCGCAAGAGCTCCTGGCATTTTTACTGGATGGTTTACACGAAGATTTGAACCGCATCCTCAAGAAGCCATACATAGAGTTGCCAGATTTTGATGGGAAGCCGGATGATGAGATTGCGCAACAAAGTTGGGAATATCACAAAGCAAGAAATGACTCTGTGATTGTTGATCTCTTCCAAGGCCAGTTCAAGAGTCGGTTGATTTGTAATGTGTGCAAGAAGGTACATCTTTTACTATTTCCTATCGAAAGATAACTAAGCACCATCTCTCAAAGGTATCTGTAACATTTGATCCTTTCATGTACCTATCGCTTCCGTTGCCGATTCAAAAACAAAGCAAAACCGATATCGTCTATGTGCCATACAACCCTTCTGAGAAGCCAATGCGTATGGTAGTCACTCTCAATAAGGATGCCAGTATCAAACAACTGCAAAAAGAGGTTGCAAATATGACAAACATCGAGGATCCCAGCACAGTACGTATTTGTACTATTGATATAGAAAAACCGGATACTAAATGAAGTTATGTTTGCGTATGTAGCTTTTGGTGACAGAGATTTTCAATCAGAAGATCTACAAGATCTTTGCATTGTACGAAGCAGTAGCCGGCATTGGACATTCGGATATCATTTTCGTCTATCAGCTTCCGGATCGGATTGAAACAAACAGGCGACCAATCCGATACGGTATGGGCCTTTCCTCCGAACCTCGAGATGAGGAGGCTAGTGGAGAGGATAAAATGATTGTGTTCCCTGTCTACTGTGCTACACCCAAGGAATCGTCGGGCAAATATGATCAGAATGCTTTGCAACAGTTTGGAGGACCCATGGTCCTTGGTATTAAGGAATCTGAAGCTACAAGTGCTGAAAATATCTATCGCCTTATCGCGCAGCATGTTGAACGTTATGCAGATGTAAAGCTATTTGAAGAAGTGAGGGACGACGATGTTGCAAAAGCAGCAGATCAGCCAATCAACAAGGACTCCATGGAAGTGGATACTGTTCCACAGAAGCCGATTCATACTGCAGCGGCAGTGACTGCAGCTGGTGGAAGACGTATGGAACCTATGAACAATTTGTTTACCATGAAGATATTCCGCGAACACCGCATGTATACTAGAGCTGCAGAAGATCTATTTCCCACGTCGACAATATCGTGGACCCCATCAAGCCTTATAGATCTGAAAGAGCGGATTGAGAAAGAGGCACAGGAAAGAAAGGAATACGAAGCCTATCAAAATGCTTCGTACGAGAACGATAGTGGCCACACATCGGATGCAGATCTGGACGCAGATGCAGTTAAGACAGAGAGCGCTATAACAGAGCGTGCAGGTGAAAAGGCAATGGATAGCATGGTAGAGAACACCGAAGAGGAAATGGGAGACAATACCGCGGGTGATGCATCTTCAGTGCAGGCCATGGACGATGAAGTGGTAGAGGATGTAGCACTTACGTATCCAAAGGATAGTGCTGCAGGCATCATTGTCCCTACACCTTCCGCCTTCATTAAGCATACAGCAAAACCACAGCATGTTCCTCACGCGCCACCAAAAACTGTCATCCGACAAGGCGAGGGTATCGTCCTCGAATGGCGTGTGAAAAAAGCACAACAAATCTTCGGCATTGCCAGCTCAACGTCCTATCGTGAAGATGACACCAATGTTAACACATCATCATGGAGAGACTTCGAAGAATGTGGAGATCCCAATGCTGAACTTGAGCAGGCAGGCGTGAGCAAACAAGTGACCCTCGGCAATTGTTTGGATGAGTTTACAAAGGAAGAGCAACTAAGTGAGGAAGATCTGTGGTACTGCCCTCGTTGCAAAGAGCATCAACGGGCATCCAAGAAGTTCGATCTATGGCGATTACCGGAGATTATGGTTGTCCATCTTAAACGATTTAGCCACACACGAACATGGAGGGATAAGATCGATGCCTTGATTGATTTCCCAATGAAGTCGCTTGATATGACAGAACGTGTACTGAGTATTGACAGTTCAAAGGGACTTGCCGAGGAGGATCGACTAATTTACGATTTGTACGCGGTTGATAACCACTACGGAGGCATGGGAGGTGGTCATTGTAAGTCTATGATGCAGTTAACTTTTAGAATTGTACTAAGTGATCTTAGATACTGCTTATGCGCAAAACCACGACGATCTAGAATGGTACAACTTTGATGATGCTCACGTGAGCAAAGTGGACAGTAGTGAAGTCAAGGTATAAAGGATAGCAATACATTGCATGAATCACTGACATCTTTGATAGACCTCAGCTGCTTATTTACTATTTTACAAACGCCGACGACCTATAGAGGCGAAGAGTCAACAGCTGGAACAGCTAGAAGAAAAGATGGAAAAGGAGGATGAGAAGATGGAACAGGAGGATGAGAAGATGGAACAGGAGGTTGAGAAGATGGAACAGGAGGTTGAGAAGATGGAACAGGAAGATGAAAAGACGAGACAGGAAGATGAAAAGATGGAACAGGAAGATGAGAAGATGGAACAGGAGGATAAGAAGAAGGAGCAGGAAGATGAGCCAGCAAGCAAAGAAGAGGAGGTGAAAGATACCGAAAATATTTAAAAAAACACAGAAAAAAAAGAAAAGAGAAGCCCTACAGAATTTAATGATAAAGTGATAAACATACGCATAAACTGAGGATAGGACGTAGAGACAACGATCACTGTCCTCATTGCATGAAGTTGCGACTTGTCTGTCTGTCTTTTGTCCTCCTAGGTACACATTGTACAAGGCAAACTAAACCAAGGCATTGGCCTTCCTGAGTAACAAAACGGCATTTCTGTTACCTTGGCATTCAGTTTATTTTAAATTTTTTTTCTTCAACATTTTGCTGGTTCACATTAAATGTCACTGTTCCTACATTGCTGCTTTTCATAATGGACCATTCATTGAAAGCACATGTAAGAGCATAATTCTGAGACACTTGACTGTCGACTCATGAGCTCATTGTAGTTTACGGTAGCTGAGCGTCATAAAGGCCTTCATCTACTGACGGAATCCAGAGCGACGGAATCCAAGGTGGAAGTGACGGTTCATACACCTGCCGTACCACCAGAAGAAATACATAAATACCCTCGTCTTGCAGGATCAAACTGGACCTGCTACATTACCAGTGATGCTGTTGTCCTTGGTCGGTCGCCAGTAGACAGGAGAAGTAGGAACGGAAGCAGAGACGCTGACATCGATTTTGGTCCATCCAAATGTATATCACGACGTCATGCCGAAATAAAGTATCATCCACGACGAAAACATTGGGAGATACGCGTCAACAGCAGTAACGGTGTTAAAGTGAACCATACAATGATTCGTAAGGGCTCTGCGCCTGTGGTCCTTACGAATGGGTAAGAAACACATCTATATTTTCCTCCTGTATCTTTTCTTATGTATATCTGTTGCTCATAGATCGTTGCTTGAGCTTATGGGCATCCGGTTTGTTTTTATTCTTCCAGATACGCATGCACAACCACTGCAAAAGCAAAGCCAGTCAGTCGGCACGCCATCTGATGCGACCATATCAGACATTGGTACTCCTCCGGCTGGGTTCGATATAGGTGGAAAGCTTGAAGACATGATCGAAGAGATGATGAGAATTCAAGCAAGAGATATGAGTACAAAAGAGATTGCGGACGCTATTATGCGGCAGAATAGTCAATACACCAAAGTAAGCCTTTATTTCATATATATATATATATATATATTCCTTACATTATCCTGTAGGACTCAGTTCTACATGTGCTTGTGATGAGTGAACAATTCCAAGTAGTTGAGTCCTCCCTCAGCTTACCAGCTGCCCAATCAGATCGTGTCCAATGGATTATGAAACCACCTACCGACACTACTCTATGCCGGCAGCCGTCGTTCCCGGACGACATTGACTATTCTATTGATCACGATATTCTCACACCAGCGGACGAGTCGTCTGTCCTGGAGAGCGAACGAGAGCCAGTGGCTCCTTGGACAGGCAAGACACATAGCGTAGGTATGAGCATCGAGAACGTATATTCAGTATGGTTGGCAATGCAAGCAAGAGAAGATAGTGAGAGCGTGTCGAGACGTTCGGATGCCTGGAGTCTCGATTCGGATCATCCGTCAAAGCGGGCAAAGCACTTTGACGGTTCGCAAGGTAAGACAGTGCAATACACATTAGTTGCTTCATGGCCATGATAGATTCCCTTCATGATCCTTGGCGAGAAGTACGAACAACTTTTCTGTCAAGCAGGAGACAGTCGACTTCATATTAGACGAGGATATACCATAAAAAGGAACACAGGACTATGTGTCACAGTTATCGTTCCATACATGCAATACAATTACCGTGTTTTTCCCGTGTATCCGCGGGAAATCACTAATGTCTTTTGCGTGGTTGGCTAAAAAGGTTTGCGTGACGATGCATATCATTCCCGTGTTAGGCCTAAATGTACTTTACGTTGGAAGTAGCAGCTTTTTTTGTGTCAATCAGAGTGGAACATGGGCGTTTCTAGATATAAAAAAAGTGTTCCAGCAAGAAAAAAAAATCAACCATTTAAAAAGGAAGCTCAATCTTTTCCTTTTTTTCTTCGGCTCTGTTTCATAGAAACATCCCCGGTGCGTACTGGGATTGACTATAAGCATATAATCACTCATGTCTGTCGATATATTGTTTAGGCCATTGTGGTCGTCATCTTCAAAATGGCTATATGCCATTCAAATCTCCTGCCCGTCCCACCCTCACTGGTGCTGAGCGAGGCCTCCATCAATGGATGGAAATGCCCTTCGGGTGGTTAAGACAACATTCAACTACAAGAGATATTAGCCATGAATGAATTTTTATGCCACTCTGAATAAATTTTGCGTCCGCTGAAGGACCAAGTTCAAGTAAGTTTTACGGTTAAACTGATGGCGTATATTAATTAGTTCCTTAGCGCAAACTTGGCACTTGATGGACGCTTAAGTTTGTTTAGAGAAGCGTAGGTTACATAGTCTGAAATGTGAATGTCAACATCGCAAGAAACACTCTCCACGTCTCCTGGCACATGCACAATAGCATTGATATCAGACCGTCGAAGTTTACGAAGCAGACTTTATGCCTTCAGTAAGCATCTATGCGCATCATCCCTTTGATCTTATTCTTTAAATCAGAGAGAGAGATAATGGGTTGCGAGTGTCACCCTAAATCTTGGGTCACCGTCATCTGTTTTGATTGCTTTTTTCTGTCTGCTGAAAATGCGATTCTAAGAAAAACGTTTTAAGGGATATTCTTTTAAATTTTACATAGTCAATATGTCGAATATCTGAATAAACCGCTTGAGGTGTTCCTGGTGAGTTCCTTTGCATGTGATGAGATCATTCATGTCATGACCCAAGTTTGGTTTTGCACAAATCGCTAGAACGTTGCAAAATGTACAGTTTGTGTATATCACTTTATGGAAGCAACTAAGTCATTGTCCGAAGGTTGGTTTGTAACAAGGTGGCCTAACTTTCTTATTGAAGGAACAAGTGCAGGTTAGTAATTTCAGAGCTTTAAGGGTTCAAGTGTTAGATGTTACACGTTAGACTTATTCGATCCAAGAGATGACCAAGGGGAATAAATAGTGTTTCGAATTGATAGGAATTGTTCACAAATGTAGTTGATAGTCCATTTCTTTCTTCTTCTTTGCATTACTGTACCGTTTCCGAAAGCGTCCAATCCAATTATATCGGATACGATGTGATACTTATGTCCAATTTGGAGAATGATCTAGAAGGAGTAGGGTCCTTGGTTTACGACAATACTGCAGGTCATCTACTATGAAGAAAAGAGAACCGCAAACTTGGTGCGTTCTTTGATGAATTTTTACTCCTTGTTCAAGATTTTGCAAGTAGATGCTTTAATGAACTTTGCCGTATATTTAACCATAAAGTCATGGCTTTGATAGAGTTTAAACGACGACATGAATTTATACAAATTGGGTGCTTTTACACATCAAAATATTATAGTGCAGTAACCATCTAGTTTGTTTATAGGGCAGCGTTTGTTTGATCATGTCGCACCCGAATCTCAGCATCGTACAAAGTTAAATCTCCACCTCTAATATATTCATGGCATAGGCTGAGGAATTTTCGTCTTTCCACGAGATGGAACACTCCAGAAACATGAATTTTGTCAATTAGATGACGTTATGTTCAGTTGAAGACTCCGCAATCTGGATTCACAAAACGCTGCCTTTTTTGGTAGAGGATAGAATTGATTTTTGTCAGCGCAAGCGTTTGGCAAGTCAACATCCATCGGGTACAATAGCATAAACCTTCTGATAGTTATGTTTTGCCTTGTGATCATTGTGCAAGAGAACTCAAAAACATCACGAGTATGGAAAATACGGGACGAGTATTTCATAATCATGCACTACTCTTTTTCTTTTCCCTTTTTGGTTTCATGAGCCTTGCGACAGGGGTGATGGTTGCTATCAGTTACTTCATCGGTCTTGCTCTTTACACAAAAAGAAAACAAGACCTGATGTCCCCGTTTTATAGTTTTAATCAACCGAAACCGTTTAGGTTTTCCTTGTCCATTATTGGATTTGATAGCTTTCAATAATGCTAGTGATGAGGGTGTTGATAGAAAAAAACAACTTTAGCCGCGGCGATTGAATCACAGTAGTACAAAGCAGAGAGGACCCCGCAGAAGAAGGTTCTTCCCCAATTCCTTTGAAGCAAAAAGGAACGGATGATCAATGCTGATACTTCCCAGTCACTAATCAAACGCCGCTAAGAGACAGCTGTAATCGTCCCAATGGGTCGGTGTATAAATATATCTAGACCATCCTCGGAGAAACTCCAACTTTCTTCGCTTTTCTTTACCATGCAAGACGATTCTTTTACCGGTTTGACAGCAGAAAAAGTCGCCCACTATCTTCCCTTGTCCGGAAACTTACCGGATATCCCAGGTCGAATTATCAACGTGACTCATCAGATCCCTTATAATATCCTGAGATCTTCTGGACCGATAACGGCGAGAACTCCTCTCCGCAAAGATCAGATTCCACTTTCGCCACCACATTCGCCACCCCATTATTCTGATATCAAACCACCATCAGCTGAGGAAGGCGAACCTACAGCACCGCCTAGTGACACAAACGATGCGGATCCGCTATCAGCGGCTCCTGTATCCAAACTCGCACGCCATCACTCTCGAAGCAAGACCTTGCGTGTCAAATTCCGTGCAGCTCATTGGACAGTGGTGCAGCGAAGAGGGCATGCTGCATTGTACGCAGGCGTCCAGAGCCTCAGCCAACACTGGGAGACAGTCCACATAGGATGGACAGGACCAATCCATGTTAAAGGCACTCGACAAGTTGTGCACCCTGAGGAAATTGCAGAAGAAGACAAGACAACCTTGCAGAAATTACTGTGGGAAACTGGCAGGATTGTTCCAATTTTTCTGGACAAGGAGTCACATGGTCATTACGAAGGGTATTGCAAAGAAGGTAAAAAGTCACAGCGACGATCCCTCATATAAAAGAGGTGGGACAGGATGTTAATCCTTCCGTTGATTAGTGCTTTGGCCACTGTTTCATTATGTAGTTTGGTCAACTGCCACTGATGGCAGAGCGGAAAAACGAAACTGGGCTGATTACGTAGCTGTCAACCGACAATTTGCAGATACAATCGTGGCGAACTATCGTCCTGGTGACATCAGTACGTATGCTGTAATGTTGTGGGAAAATAATCCTCTGACATGATTTGCAGTCTGCATACATGACTACCATCTTTTACTTGTCCCTGAAATGTTAAGGGCTCATATCCCTGACGCCGCTGTCGGTATTTTTATTCATGCGACGTTTCCAAGTTCAGAAATATTTCGTTGTCTTACCAGTAAGTCGAATTGGCGTGGAGACAAGTGTGCCGGATAGTTTCAAACCTTGTTACAGCCCGCAATGAAATTCTGCAGGGAATCTTGGGCGCTAACCTCGTGGGGTTCCAGGTAGGAAGTGGCAATTTGCCTTTTTCTTCCCTTGTTTTTTTTTTTTTCATTGCCACTGAAGTTATAAGTGCCTAGACCTATTCCTACGCCCGACATTTTATATCTTCATGTACTCGAGGTCTAGGCTGTGAATCTACCCAGGTCGGTGTGAATTACAACGGCGAGATCGTATCAGTTGGGGCCTTTCCCATAGGCATCGATGCTGAGCGCGTTCACAAATTCTGCCAGCAACCGGGGGTCAGACCAAAAATGAATGCAATCCGCGATATGTATGCCGGCAAGAAAATTATCATTGGTCGGGACAAACTTGACTCTACTAAAGGCGTGCTTCAGAAGCTGCATGCATTTGAGATCTTCTTGCGTGATTATCCTGAATGGCGCAACAAGGTTGTTTTAATTCAAGTAGCCACGCCAACCTATGGAGAACACGCTAAACTAGAGACCAGGATCTCAGAAACTGTGAGCCATATTAATGGGTTATATGGCTCACTCGAATTTACACCTGTTCATTATTACTATCAAGATATTGATCGAGACGAGTACTATGCGTTATTGTCCGTAGCTGATGTTGGCCTGATCACCTGTGTGCGAGATGGCATGAACACCACCTCTTTCGAATACATCATCTGTCAGCATCAGACTCATGGTCCACTCATTCTTTCCGAGTTTGCAGGCACAGCAGGATCTTTGAGTGCAGCCATGCTGGTTAACCCTTGGGACTATGTTGGTGTGGCTAGAGCCATCCATGATGCCCTCACCATGTCAGCCGAAGAAAAACTCACACGCCATGTGGTAAGTTTCAAAACTAAAAAAAGGGTTGGATACCAAATCTGATTCAATATATCCGAGAAGCAACTCTACAATCATGTTACGGATCACACTGCATCCTTTTGGGCCCACTCCTTTGTCAAGGCTCTCGTCAGCAGTACGCTCGAGCAATCACTCCAGTCACATTCCACGCCAGCACTAGATGTCGCGAAACTTCTGAAGGCTTACGCTCAGTCCGAAAAGCGACTTATGTTTTTCGATTATGATGTAAGTGTGAGATGGTACAGGAGAAAGTGCCCTTATCGTTTTATTTTAGGGCACCCTGACACCTATTGTATCTATGCCATCCGATGCTAAACCTTCAGAAGAAATGTTGAAAAGTTTGCAAGTGTTATGCGATGATCCGCGAAATGAGGTGTGGGTCATCTCTGGACGTGATCAGGCCACTTTGGATGAATGGCTCGGCAGTGCGGTAACAAATATTGGCTTAAGTGCAGAGCATGGATCCTATCTGAAACCACCAGGAGCGAAGGATTGGACTAGTATTGTGGATCATGTGGATATGAGTTGGAAACAGGATGTAACAGAGATATTTGATTATTACACCGAACGGACCCAAGGTAGTTTTGTGGAGCACAAAAAATCATCCATCACATGGCACTATCGTCAGGCTGACGCCGAGTATGGGTAAGATTTTCCCCTTATCATTTCTTGTCGTTGACATAACATCTTTGGTCTGTAGTGCATTCCAAGCCAAAGAGTGCCAAAATCATCTGGAGAACACATTTGTGTCTAAGTTACCTGTAGAGATTCTAGTGGGCAAGAAAAACCTCGAAGTCCGACCGATGTCGATCAACAAGGGAGAAATAGTTAAACGTATCCTGAACCAAAATACGGACACTCAGCTTGTGATCTGTGCAGGGGATGATAAAACAGATGAAGACATGTTCCGCATGTTAGGCAACGCACATTTGGCTTCGTGTCAGCAACAACGATCATCCGTGATAACGGAATCCGCTTCAGACGGCGCACAATCGCCTAATAACAAATCGAGCATGTCACCTATACCATTGTGGTCCAGACCTGATGCGTCATTATTCTCTATTACAGTAGGATCACCAGAGAAAAAGACCATGGCTAATTGGCACGTGCGGTCAAGTGCTGAGGTTGTGGCATTCCTTGGTCAGCTGGCTGCTGTCAATCAACAGAGTGCCTGACTGGACAGTGTAGTATAAGTTTGATGTTTTCTTTTTTTTTTTTTAAAAAAAAAATAGCAGTTTACTTATATTTTTCGTATTTCAATGGATATGTAGACGAATGTTAGTCCAAATGTAACCTTAACATCGTTGAGAGGCATTTTTTAAAACTCAGTAAAAGCTATTCGAACGAATACGATGCCGTCTAGTGAGAGATTTCTTCTTCGCTGACAAGAAAATATTACCATTTGTTTTTTAATTTTTAGCTATATCATGGCGACTATTTCTATACCAAATAACGATCCATCATAAGATTGTTCTTAACGTTTGTCAAGGCTTTAGGGTTTCCTTTGACCTAAATGAATTTTCTAATCCCTTCGCGATTAATATTTATTTGTCTCCAAACCTTCAGAGCAGGTTATAAAAAACTTGTTATAACAGTTGCCAAGATTGGTTACAATGTTATTTGGCTCTATGAACCTTCGATATTGGTTAAATGCCGGCTTTTTATGGATCTGAGTTTTGTTTGATGCTTCAGTTTGTTCGTCGTTAGGCCATTGCTTGATCGCAAAAGTGCGAAGGATCGGCAACTAGAGACCCGGGAGATCTTGAGGTTCTTACAAAGCAATAAATAGGCGATGTGTTCTATGGAGTTTCTACAACATCGATACTAATCTACAGATTTTTTAAGATTCTACAATCTCATGTTATTATAACAACTCCTAAGACTGATCAATAGGTAACTACTTTCGATGGAAAGCGAGGTGAGGAGCAAAAGACATGTAAAGAGTGAAAATAGCAAGGCGAATGGTCCTAAACTTCGGAAACTTCGGCACATTGGAAGCAACGATAAGTACAAATAAAATTTTCCACTTAAGGCAATGGCGAAAGTCTTCGGAAGCTTTGTAGAATAGCTCTATAAAAGAACGCATCTCGAAAGTTAATAGCTTGTGCAGCATAAAATTCGGTGTCGTTGTAGTGTATCCAATACGTAATTTAAATCTTCAATCTATATCTAATAAATGCCCTTGTTCTACTTAAAAGATATCCTTGCAGCTACTAATGTGCGTAAATGACTTGGTTCCTGCCCAATCGTCCATCAGAGACCTGCTTTTCATGTTGTACAAAAAAGCTATTTTCTTAGTGTTCAATATCCAATTCCCATGAGCGAAAGGCTCGACTTTACAACTTTCAGGAGTGTAAGGAAAACACAGAAAAAAAATAATAGATTTTGAAGAATAGGCAAGCCAACCAATTGCGACCTTGGAGAAAGCAACCTCATAGGAAGGTGTCTCGAAACGCCTCAGCCAGTCATTTTAAGTGGCGCCAGCCTTAAAACAGTGGTCGCTTTCCTTTCACCACTTATGCGCTTCCTCTCATTTGTGACAGGCGCTGTGCTACTGAAGTTATGGATATCCTGTTCAATAGGTAGATTAGGAAGTACAATTTCTGAAGTGGTGAATTCATTGGCATGTTGAAGCACAGGACATTTCTTCAAGCTTAAATCCGTACATATATGCCAGATTGAATAATTGGCCTTGCGTTCGTCTGTTGAATGCAACAGGAACAATTGGTTGTCACGGTACCAGATGACTCAAACTCCAATTCTTTTCTTGACTATTTTATCGACTTAGCACCTCATACTCCGAGTGGCATTCTATACCAAGTGCAGTTACAAAGCGATATTGACAGTTTCGTTGCAGGAAATCCAGTCACGAGCGACTTATATGCAGTTGTTCTCCCGTATAATCTATTAACAAAGTTGGTTCACCAAAGAGTATAAGAGAGCTTTCTAATCTTACTTCTCCTGGAATAGAAAGAACATCCGTGACCTTGCCGCTTCGAAACGAGTAGTAGGTCTGATAGCCATACTGCACAGTGACCCCTTGGCGCCAGATAAGCCAGAATGGTCACCCGATACCGGCTGTCCGAACTGTCAATTTGGACTATATGCAAACGACCCTGATCAGTATGTATGGAACCCGAAGGTAGCCTATCTATCTACCATAAGATCCATACCCGTGTTGATCCACCATTACAGGGGGAGGGCATCATCGAAGAGAGTTTTGACATCCCGATTTTCGCTCTTAATTCGCGAGATAAATACGCGAAGCAAGTATACAGCTTTCTTTTACGGGTATGAACAATCAGTAAATTTTTGAAGCATCAGCTAATCAATTATCGCCAGAGCATTGCTTATAATCAAAATAAGAATTATCAAGACTATCCCTTACAAGCAGTTGATTTTGATGCATTTATGTGGGCAGCTGTAGATTCGGAGACATGTCTACGACGGGGTAAGTACTAATGCACTGTGTATTCAGGCCACTAATATTGTTCCCAGGTTGGTGCCAACCAGTTGGCTCCATGTCTGTCTATTCAACCCCATCACTTGATATGGCTGCGGACGATGGAAAACCAATTATAATGATTACTGCAGGGATGGATAGTCGATCCTTCTTTCATGATCTGACAGTCGGTGCTAATCACGATGTCTCTGCCTTTGTCACTGTGCTTACCGTTGCTGATGCTCTCAGTCGAGTGAGTTGAATATATAAAAAAGAAGTCTGGTATTTACAAAACTATAGGCTCCAGTACCCATAACGACACTTCCAAAGCATATATTGTATACCCTTTTTGCAGCTGAGTCATGGGGTTTTGCTGGTTCACAGCGCTTTGTTCAAGATATATCCACTCCATTTCAGTGCACAAATGCCACTCGGGCTGTTCCATGTCCATACGCAAACGCACCTTGTACATTCCCTTGTGTTGCTGACCTTAATTTCAAACGAATCAACTTTGATAACATCGAAAGTATTATTGAACTTAATTCTGTGGGCGGTTCAGGTGACAATTACAGCACCTATTGGATGCACGTGGATGATAAAAGCAAAAGCTCTTCGCTGGTGGATGCCTTACAACGGACGAGTCAACAAGTCAATACGAAAGTTCAATTACAACCTGCCAGTATGGATGGAGTTGAGAGAAAGTTACCACCAAGTAGTACAATGAGTTTTCTCGCCAAGAATCGAAATCTTGAAGCAGTAGTTATTACCGATTTCCAACAAGAACTAGGAAGGTATAATAATGTTGCACGGTAACCTCATTCACTAGAGCTTATTATAGTTATTATAACAATGATCTGGATGATACATATGATTCGGCAGCAACAACACAGTATATCTGTGACCTTGCTACAAGTACAGCACGCACAGTCTACGACCGGGCAGGAGGATCGCTGCCAAACGCCACTGCAGATCAGCTCAGTGCGAACTGCACATTAGTCGAAACACTCATGGATTGTCTCGTATCCAATTTTTCTTGCCCATTTATGCAGAACTATTTGAATGGTAAACATAAGCTACTATTCATCTTGTCTTAATTAAGCTTGGCATTCAGTTACAGGCGATCTTTCTCGAGTCAGTCATAATGCTGCCGTATTCAAGTTTGACAATCCGCAGCCTCATCCACCAGCCCGATTTGCGTTTAGCTTTCTGGGCGGTGTAACTGGAATTGCAAGCAATACATCTTGTACCACAATGCAAGACTGTCAAAAGGGCGAATATTGCATCAAGCAACGATGTACAAAGTCGCTAACAGCCTATCATAACGCGTATGGAACAGGACTTCAATACGACGAAGCCACAGGTGAAACGCGTGTTATTGATAGAACAAAAGGGACATGGACAGAAAGCACGTAAGTTGGGCGCTAATGATATCCCTAGTGTATTGGCTGACGCCACGCTATGTCTAGATGGAATACACCCATGCTACGAGTGTTTTTAGTGACATCCAAACAGACCCAGATCATGGAGCTACTTGTCGGCATTTTCTGGGCTCTGGCAAGTATTATTATAGTGATTCTAATGCAAAGATACCTGAAAAAGGCACTAAAGACCGAATAATCACTAAAACATAAACACTACTTTACTCTAACTCGAGTATGCTAATATCCTCATTCATTCGTAATCGGTTCTGTGGCTACTAAGACACGCAACGGGAAGCAGAATGTTTAGAAACTATGCTTATTAATGGCGGCAAAAAGAATGACCGTCATTGAGGGGTCCATGCAAAGCGAAATCGCAGAGAAAAGATGATAAAACGTAAGCGGAAATACAAATATCGGGAAGCCCTGGGGCTATAGCATGATTATTTATCCCCACATACCATGTCATATAGAGTAGAGTACTTGCATGGATATGCATTTGCAGACGATATTGATTACGTTTGCTAGACTCATCAGTTACCAATAACTGAATATTAAAATGTAAAGGAGAACACTTACGCATCGCATGAGTGCCCTGTGTATGATGCTGCTGCACGCTGCAAAAGTGAACACATCCAAAAAGTCTTCGTGAAATGAATATCTGTTTGTTTAGACGGAAGTGGACGATATGGATTTCAATTTGCACTCGTTGATGAGCATGTGCTGTAACTGGTGCACAGGAAAAAAAAAAGAAACTCAGATTGTGGAGAGATGGATGGAGAGAGATGAGCGGTGTAACAAATGGACTCAGTTCTCATGTGATAATGTTAAATCATTTCAACGCGTGTGTATCTGGGGAAAAACATTTGTCTCTTTCTCTCCAACTTCTCACTTTACACTTCATTCACCATGTTGCGTTCTGCTGTTAACCCGGCCCGCTTGGCTACTCGTGTCTTCCCCAAAAGGTACCTCAGCGGAGAATGATATGTGGCCCAGCCGCTCTAAATTTGCTACGAATAGAACCTTCACTCACAGTGCCGTCGCTCGTAATGCTGTCGCCGTTCCTACCTCGCTTCAGTCGTTCACTGAAGAAGAGTTGATGTTGAAGGATACAGGTACATACTGTCCTTAGTAAAAGGAAAAAAAAAATTGACAGCGGCTTGCAGTTGCCAGATTCGCGCAGGATGTTGTAAAGCCGAAGGTTGCCGAGATGGACGAGAAGGAATACATGGACAAGGACGTGATTAAGGGTCTTTTCGGGCAAGGTGTAAGTAATATGCCTTTTCTTCTTGACGATCATGCTTATGGAATTCATTTTCAACAGTTGATGGGTATCGAGACTGAAGCTGAGTATGATGGTTCCAATTGTTCTTTCACCTCGGCCATTATCACCATTGAAGAGCTTGCCAAGGTTGATCCTTCCGTTAGCGTACTTTGCGATGTCCAGGTATGTTTCATTACAGTTGGCTTGACGCAATTTAATTGTTACCCGCTAGAACACCCTGGTTGGTACCCTTGTTCGCAAGTACGGTAGTGAAGATATCAAGAAGAGATACCTTCCAAAGCTCGCTACCGATACCATTGGTAGCTTCTGTCTTTCCGAATCTGTTTCGGGTTCTGATGCATTTGCACTCCAGACCCGTGCTATTGAGCGTGATGATCATTACGTTCTTAGCGGTTCTAAGATGTGGATCACCAACTCCGCCGAGGCTGATTTCTTCTTGGTGTTTGCAAATGTGGACCCTAGCAAGGGTTACAAGGGTATTACCTGCTTTATTGTAGAGAAGGCTATGGGTGTGCAGGTTGCAAAGAAGGAGAGCAAGCTTGGTATCCGTGCTTCGTCTACCTGCGTTCTCAACTTCGATGATGTCGTTGTTCCAAAGGAGAACATCCTTGGAGAAGTTGGCAAGGGTTACAAGTACGCTATTGAAATTCTCAACGAGGGTCGTATCGGTATTGCTGCCCAGATGATCGGTTTGGCACAAGGCGCGTACGACATTGCTTTACCTTACCTTTTCCAGCGAAAGCAGTTCAACACCTACATTGGTGATTTCCAATCCATGCAGCATCAATACGCACAAAGTAAGTTTAGAAGCAATGAACTATGGTTCACTAACTGTATTTGTACAGTTGCTGTGGAAATTGAAGCAGCAAGATTGTTAACCTATAATGCTGCACGCCTCAAGGAAGAAGGCCGATCTTTCATTGGTCAAGCTGCCATGGCCAAGCTTTACGCATCTCAAGTGGCCGAGAAAGCTGCTAGCAAGGCCATCGAATGGTGTGGTGGTGTTGGCTTCACCCGTGAGCTCGGCGTTGAGAAGTTCTACAGAGACGCAAAGATTGGTGCCATTTACGAAGGAACAAGCAACATTCAGCTCCAGACCATCGCCAAACTGGTGTCTTCTGAGTACAAATAGATTTTGACATAGTGATGATGGATGGCTGTAAATAATTGATAAAGTATTTGTTAAAGCTACAGATGCCTTATTGTAGTTAAAACGCATATCAGGTCTAACTATCGTCCATTACCACAGTGTTCTATCAAAGAACAAAGAGGACTTGAATGATTCAAGCTGTTGTTTCTACTGTCTATAACTACAGCTACTCTTGACTGATACTAGTGGCTTAAACAATTTTTGGCAGTGCACAAGTACAGCCTAGCGATTCTGATCACAACTCTTCTGCTATCGTCAGAGAATAAATAGTCGTTGGGATACATTTAGAAAGAATTTATCCTAATAGTAGAAATACAGGGTTGTTTCTCATAGCAGAGAGCTTTTTTTTGGGGTGGCGAGAACATGGTACTCATAGCACGTTCTCTGAAAAAAATAGAACCAATAAAAAATGCTATTTCACGCCTAGGAATTACTTTAGCAGAAGCACAGAAATATTATTATTAAAGCGCCCAAAGAAAAATCAGGGGCTGCTATTCAAGCTAGCAAGACAAGTATGGGCAATATATCCAAACTTTTTCTTATATCGAGATACACAGTGACTCAGCCTTTCAGGCACAGGACGCGGACTATGAAAAACTTCCCGCTCTCAATAGCGAATCTTGTGAATCCACGAAACTTCCAAAAAGAGAACACATGACGTACTTTTTCTCTGACGTGTGTCGCTGTGGTTGTGGTCTCTTTTTCTTCAGCTCTGTTGCACGACTTGGAAAGAGACAAACAGGTAAAATATTACATTTATGATATATTTATAGACGATTTATCTTATTTTATTTCTTACTTCTTTTCTTGTCTTGGGCCAGAACCTGTTCAAATACTTTTCATACAGAGCAGACGATGAGTGAACAGCTGCCCATTAAGTTTCAAGAGCATGCCCAGGTAAACTTCCCGGATGAGCACGAGCCTCCATTACTTTTTGTCCACCATTGTTTTGTGGAGTCAATGCACCTTCTAGAAAGTCATTTGACGCGTTTTAAACAATGTTCTGTAGTTGCAATCTCTTGGCGTCAACGGGGCCAGCATTGGCTTTAATACGCTGACTATGGAATCCGATCGTTTTATATGCGTGCGCGAGCAAGTTAATAACGCGAACCAAGTAGTCATTCTTGACCTTGCAAACAATAATGACATGATGAGACGTCCAATTACTGCAGACTCTGTCGTTATGCACCCAACAACTAAAGTGATGGCTCTCAAAGGTATTCTTTATGGTTATGGCATCGGACTTATCACGGAATATATTTAGCACAAAAGCAACTTCAGGTGTTTAATCTTGAGCTGAAATCGAAGCTCAAGTCACACATTATGCATGAGGATGTTGTATTTTGGAAATGGATCAACTTGAAGACTTTGGGTCTTGCAACAGAAACCGCAGTATACCACTGGTCCATCGAGGGTGATTCTCCTCCAGAAAAAATGTTTGACAGACACCAAAATCTGACGGGATGCCAGATTATCAACTATCGAAGTTCATCCGATGGAAAGTGGCTCGTCCTTATTGGGATATCATCAGCACAAAACCGTGTGGTTGGCCACATGCAGTTGTACTCTACAGAACGTCGTGTCAGTCAACCTATCGATGGCCACGCCGCCGCATTTGCCGAACTAACTCTGGATGGAGCGCGAAACCCAACTAAATTGTTCACCTTTGCTGTTCGTGGTGCTAATGGCCAAGCAAAGGTAAGCTTAATATCTATATCCAATAATATAGCGAGCTAATGGACGAATATGTAGCTTCAAATCATTGAAGTGGACCATCAAGGAGATAATCCACCTTTCCAGAAGAAAGCAGTTGAGGTGTTCTTTCCTCCAGAAGCTGCTGCGGATTTCCCAGTTGCTATGCAGATCAGCAATAAATATGGAATCATCTATCTCGTCACCAAGATGGGTTTCATCCACTTGTACGACCTCGAGACCGGTACCTGCATTTACATGAATAGAATCAGTGGTGATACTATTTTCGTCACCGCGGAGCATACAGCGACCTCTGGCATCATTGGTGTCAACAAGAAAGGACAGGTAACGTAACTGCGGATTGGCTAGCGTGAAACATCAGGCTGATGCATCAGTTGTGACAAGGTTTTATCTGTGTCATTGGACGAGAGTACCATTATCCCATATATTATCAACACCCTGAATAACACAGAGTTGGCAATCAAGCTTGCATCTCGTGGTGGTCTTCCGGGAGCGGATAATTTGTATGAGCAGCGGTTTAACCAGTTGTTCGCCTCCGGCGCTTACGGCGAAGCGGCCAAGGTTGCTGCAAACTCTCCAAGAGTAAGTTGCATAAATCTTACAGATACATTTTCTTACAGTTTCGTTGTATTAGGGAATTCTTCGCACAGTGCAAACAATCGACCGTTTCAGACAAATTGCTGGTACGCCCAATCAGATGTCCCCAATTCTGCAGTACTTCGGAATTTTACTTGAGAAGGGAGGCCTTAACAAGTACGAATCACTTGAACTGGCCAAGCCTATCCTGACGCAGAACCGCAAGCCTTTGCTAGAAAAGTGGCTTAAGGAGGATAAGCTGGAGTGTAGTGAAGAGCTTGGTGACTTTGTGAAACAGCACGATTCCGTACTGGCGTTGTCAGTGTACTTGCGCGCTCATGTGCCTCACAAGGTAGACTGAATATAACAAGCTAAGATCTATAACAAATGTTATAGGTTGTTGTTTGTTTTGCCGAGAACCGTCAGTACGATAAGATCATTGCTTACGCAAAGACCGTCGATTTCACTCCTGATTACAACTCTCTGCTGTATAACGTTGCCCGTTCGGATGCTGATAAAGCTGCCGAATTTGCTACTGCCCTCGTGAATGATAACGATGGTCCCCTGATTGAACCTGACAAGGTAAGTCCTACTTTGTTTTTTTTTTAAAAAAAAAAAAAGAAGGAAAGAAAAGCACTATATGGTATTAATGGTGATATATAGGTGGTGGACGTATTCATGTCACAAAACATGATCCAGCAAGCTACCTCGTTCTTGCTCGACTATCTACGCGACAACAATCCTGAGCATGCTAACTTGCAGACCCGTGTGTTGGAGATGAACTTGATCCATGCTCCTCAAGTTGCAGATGCTATTCTGAGCGCAGGAATGCTCACACATTACGACCGTGTCACCATTGGATCATTGTGTGAGAAGGCTGGTTTGTACCAACGGGTGAGTATGACTGTCATTGCGGTGCACTTTGCTGATTTCATGCCTTCATTGTATCGTAGGCGTTGGAACACTATACCGATATCCACGACATTAAGCGTGTCATCCCTTACACCCACCTGATGAAGGCAGACTGGCTTGTAGATTACTTCGGCACCCTTTCTGTCGACCAGTCTTTGGAATGTTTGAAGGAGATGCTGACCAACAATTTACGTCAGAACCTCCAAGTAGTGGTTCAAATTGCCATCAAGTATTCTGAACAGCTACAGCCTCACAATTTGATCGAACTCTTCGAATCCTTCAAGAGCAACGAAGGTAAAGAGGAAGTGAAAAGTATGGCACCAGCTTATCCGATCATTAGGTCTGTACTATTACCTGGGTTCGATTGTGAATGTGAGTCAAGATCCGTTGGTTCACTTCAAATATATCCAGGCAGCATGCCGTACTGGTAACATTCGCGAAGTGGAACGTATTTGCCGTGAGAGCAATTATTACGATGCCGAGAAAGTGAAGAACTTCTTGAAGGTTTGTATATTTTAAAGCTCCATCGATGAACAGAACTTAATGTATTGTGTAGGAAGCGAAACTTAGTGATCAACTTCCTCTGATCATTGTTTGCGATCGTTTCGGCTTTGTTCATGATCTTGTTCTCTATTTGTACCACAACAACTTGCAGAACTTTATCGAGGTGTACGTACAAAAAGTGAACCCATCTCGCACTCCCGAAGTCATTGCTGGACTTCTGGATGTTGGTTGCAACGAAGATGTCATCAAGAACTTGCTTATGTCTGTCAAGGGCGAGTTACCCGTTGGCAAACTATGTGACGAGGTTGAACAGAGAAATCGTCTGAAGTTGTTGTTGCCGTGGTTGAATATGCGTGTAACCGAAGGTAGCACTGACACGGAAGTTTACAATGCTTTGGCAAAGATCTACATTGACACAAACAACAATCCCGAGCCATTCTTGAAAGAGAACGAGGTGGGTAGCTGACGAGATGGTGCCATGGAAGAGAATTAACGTCATACTTGCGTTTAGCACTACGAACCTAGAACTATCGGTAGATACTGCGAAAAGCGAGACCCATACTTGGCCTATATCTGTTACGAGAAGGGCCAGTGCGATCATGAATTGATCCATATTACTACTGAAAACTCCATGTTCAAACATCAGGCTCGTTACTTGGTCCACAGACGCGATTTGGATTTGTGGCAATTCGTGCTTCAGGAAAACAATGAACATCGTCGTGAATTGATTGATCAGGTACTGAAGCTGAAAGGCAGTGATCCATTCGTTTCTCTTACAGCAGTTTAGATCGTTGCCTCTGCCTTACCTGAATGTACTGTTCCTGAGGATGTTTCCGTTACTGTGAAGGCTTTCATGAATGCCGATCTTCCTAACGAGTTGATCGAACTTTTGGAAAAAATCGTGTTGGAGAACAGCACTTTTAGCGAATACGCAACGCTGCAGGATCTTCTGATCTACACTGCAGTCAAGGTTTGTTTAGTAGTTGTTCATTTTCGAGCTATGTGTGAGCTAAATGATGACGATTTAGTCTGACACTTCAAGAGTGATGGATTATATTACTCGTCTTGATAACTTCAACGCATCCGAAATTGCTACCGTTTGTATTGAAGGACAACTGTACGAGGAAGCTTTCGCTATCTTCAAGAAGCACAATGTGAATGCAAATGCCATCGATGTTCTTATCGAAAAGATCGGTGATCTAGATCGGGCATATGAGTTTGCCGAACGATGTGATCAGCCTGATGTCTGGAGCAAACTTGCCAAGGCACAACTTGATAACATGCGCGTCAAAGATGCCATCGGTAAGCGAGATGTATGACCATATAGCAGATTCAACTGACATTGAGAGTAGATTCCTACATTCGTGCTAATGACACATCCAATTACATGGAAGTGACACGTAATGCTACTCTTGACGGCAAATATGAGGACCTTGTCCGTTATTTGCAAATGGCTCGTAAGCAGTCCCGCGAGCCTTACATTGAGACAGAGTTGCTCTTCGCCTATGCCAAGACAGATCGATTGGCTGATCTTGAAGATTTCATTGCTTCACCAAATATTGCCCAAATTCAACAGGTCGGAGATCGCTGTTTCCAGGCACACATGTTCGAGGCTGCCAAGATCCTGTACAGCAGTATCTCCAACCATGCCAGCTTGGCTACTACACTTGTTCAACTCAAGGACTATCAAGGAGCTGTTGACTGTGCTCGTAAGGCAAACAGCACCAAGGTCTGGAAGGAAGTGAATGCGGAATGTATCCAGCAACATGAATTCCGACTTGCACAAATCTGTGGTCTTCACATTATTGTGCATGCCGAAGAGTTGGACGAGCTTGTCAGGACCTACGAAAAGAACGGCTTCTTCGATGAGTTGATCAGCCTTCTTGAATCTGGTCTTGGTTTGGAAAGAGCTCATATGGGAATGTTCACAGAGCTTGCCGTCCTGTATGCTAAGTATGCACCGGAAAGAATGATGGAGCATTTGAAACTGTTTGTTTCTCGCATCAATATTCCCAAGGTTATCCGTGCGTGTACCGATGCTCACTTGTGGCGCGAACTTGTGTTCTTGTACGTCCATTACGATGAATTCGACAACGCTGTTATTGCAATGATGGATCATGCCTCTGAGTCATGGGAGCACTCGGCATTCAAAGAAATTATCGTCAAGGTCTCTAATGTTGAACTGTACTACAAGGCACTCCGATTCTATCTCAACGAACAGCCCTTGCTTCTGAACGATCTCCTTTCGGTGATGGTGACTCGTGTGAAGCACACTCGTGTTGTTCAGCTGTTTGCCAAGTCAGATAATATTCCCTTGATTAAGCCCTACCTGGTGTCTATCCAAGAAGTAAGTTAACGAAAAATATATGGAAAAATTGAGCTAAACTTGCTTGCTTTAGGTGAATAACAAGGAAGTGAATGCTGCACTGAATGAGCTCTACATCGAAGAAGAGGATCACGAATCGTTGCGTGACTCCATTGATAACTATGATAGCATTGATCCTATCGATCTAGCTCAGAGTCTGGAAAAGCACGAGTTGCTCGAATTCCGTCGTATTTCTGCACACTTATACAAGAAGAACAGACGATGGCGCCAATCCATTGCGCTGTCGAAGCAGGATCGTCTTTTCAAGGATGCTATGGAGACCGCCGCAGAATCCAAAGATCGTGAGGTTGCCGAAGAGTTACTCCAGTACTTTATCGAAGTTGGAAAACGCGAATGCTTTGCAGCAATGTTGTATACTTGCTATGACCTGATGAGACCAGATGTTGTGATGGAACTCGCCTGGAGAAACGGGTTGAATGATTTCGCTATGCCCTACATGATCAACATTATGAAGGAACAATTTACAAAGGTAAGGTGGTCTGATGTTATTACGTACTGGGTTTGCTTATTACGGTAAACAGATGGAGGTTCTTGAAAAAGATGTCAAGGACCTGAAAGAAAAAGCAACAAAGCAAGAGACAGAAAATGAAAATGGTAAGAGAGACTTCGTTGACATCATTTGATACTGATCAAAATATTAGCACCCATTCCGCCCATGGGAGGTTTGGGTAACCCATTAATGTTAACCGCAGGACCTGCTGGCGCAGGAATGCTACCACAACAATCTCCAATGATGACAGGTGTATCGTATAATAACATGCAGCCTGGACAACAGCAATTCGGCGGATTCTAATAAGAAAACATTGCTTTTGTATGTTCTATTGTCTTAAAATCTATGTCCTAGTTTTTCTAAGTAAAAAAATTCTACTTGTACCAAGATAACTTTGGCTATAACTGCTCCTTACGGAAGTAAATTCTGCAAATAGTACATGTGATGGTGGATGTGTAGGGTTATCAAAGTCTGTACGCTATCCCACATCTAGTATTTATTTCTTTGTAAAGAAAGTAAAAAGCGAAGAAAAGAAAACAACAAAGGGGTATGGAATCATTTATGTGTGTACGATAGGTCCTATCAGTCTTCGTCCAATCTAAAGTAACTTGCCACCCAATATGTTTCCACATCGCCTTGTGCATCAAGCCAAGCAAGTCCATCTTGCAATAAGAGTTCCTATCCGGACGTTAATTCCGTTTGTTTACGTGAATTGATTTTACCAAGGCTTGCGTAGTGCGTGCGGTTGTCCATCCCCATTGTTTCTGAACAGTTGCTGCATCCACATAACCAGTTTTCTTGATAACTAGGTTAGATGGATAACAAACTAGCCAAGATATTCTTACTTGTGCTAACACTAACACGGCTGACTGATCCTCATCTAGTTCTTTAGGCACAGATCGTACCATTTTTCGATCACCAATCGTCAACACCTCGAAACCCCCACTTAAGGGCTTTAGAGTTCGTATTGCGCGCACCATATCGTCTCTTTTTTTTAACGCTTGTTGAGTCTGTTTTATCCTATTTCAACCACTCACTCTGTAATCTCTTGTTGCTGAATTCCCTTTTTGGTGCGCATCATTTCCAGTCGTTTTTGCAAATCGTTCAAGTCTGTCAATCCTCCATCACGAGCCCTGGTGCTTATACAACCGTCGATGATCTGAATACCTAACTCGTAGTAAAAGTCTCCAACACCGAGCAAATCCGCCCAGAAACCTTTATTGGCTGTTTTCGTCTCTATCATCAGGGCCGTGTTCAATTTCTGGTTTTTGGCTTACATGCTAATGGATCAACACCGATGTTGGCACACATGCGTTGGAAATGAGCACGGAATGTTGGATCCTTTCGAATATCCTTGCGGTGTTTCCACGCAAATTCCTCCAAGTTGCTCTTAAAGTTCTCCATTTGAGCTTGTAACTGTTAGAAAAGACGAGGATTGTCAGAAATGTACAGACATGGTTTTCTTTCTTCACCTGCTCCAGCTCCTTGGCTGCTATTGTGTCACCAATCTGCTGGAAATCTCTCTAAGACAGGATCAGGCGGTTACATTCACGCTTAAAGAAAGTTGTTCGTCTACATTTAACCGTTTCCGATGTTCGGAATGTGCTACACCAATGGCCCGTCGTCGCATTATGATCAAACAAAATGGAAGGTGAAGACTTTGTGTGATGGGTCACAAGTAATTGTGAAGCTTATGCTTTCGGCATGTAAAAACTCCGTCCATTCACGACAGTACGTAGGACACGCAATCCCTTTGGAAAGGAACACTATGCTGTGCCAACATTATGGAGATAATACCTGTAGGAAATAAAAAAAGGAACAAATAATTCATATCTGTCCTTCCGGCTTCATTTAATTGAGCAAAAGAAATAGTTTGGAACAAAATCTAATGAACAACTGAAACGTCGCATACTCCAATAATGAAGCTAGCCATGAAACTTTGCAGGCGTGAAGATAAGTAGCAGACATTAGATCCAAAAGGAATGGTTACACCGAGAGAAGTGGTAGGAAAGATACATATACAGCACACTGCTGATCTTCGCCACATTTCTTGGGGAGGAAAAAAAAAATAGACTGGCGGTATCACTACATATATTCCCGGCCTTTGTCAAGGTAACCAAAATTTCTTTCGATTGTATGAATCCCACAAAGAAAATACCAGATTCAATATCATACTTGATGAAGCTCTTTCGAACATAGACCATAAAGTGGCTCAACAATGTAAAAGAGGCGATCTTCGTCAAACGGGCCGTTTTACTTTTGGTGTTGCTTGACTCAAGTTACATTTTATAATTTGTAACTTCATTACACGTTTAAGCAACTATGGGCTTATTCTATTCTCTATTGTGACATCCACCATAGAAGTAATACCCAAATATGTCTTTCGAAGGATGCATGAGTAGGAACTACGAGTTGTCCATTTTTTCATTTTCCGACGGAGGGTGACTGGCATTAAAAAACAATCCTCAGCAAAGGGGGGATGCTGTTGTTTTTTTCTCTTATACAAAAAGAGCCATGGCTACTCGTCGACTGTTCTCTCAGAAGTTCCTGGCTAAACTATCCAAGCCTTTGACCGAAGCCGACGTCAAACCACAGCTTGTTTTTAATGAGGAAAAACAACGTTCATTCTGGCGACCAGGTCAGGTCAGCTTGCGAGTACAAAATGACATGCGCAAGGCATGCCTTCAACAAGGCATCGATCCCGCATCGATCGGTCTTCCAGCCAAGGCCCCACATAAATCACTTCGCTACAAGCCCAACAAATTAGAGAAACACGAACGTATGCGTGCCGAACGTGAAGAAACTATCCGAAAGAATATGGAGAAGATGCCACAGACTATCCAAGCCTGGAAGGAGGTAAGGAACTACCGTTACAATGAACCGAGCATTTGAATTAATGACTTCTTTTCAGGATAAGATGAAGGAGCTCTCCAAACAAAAGACATCCATGCCATTCTAGAATCAGCACACACTGTTTTATATAAAAGTCGTTTGCATCACAAGATGCGGTGTACAGAACCAGGAAGAAAAGGGGGAATAATACGTACATGAATGAAGAAAGAAAGATAGTTAGGGCGAAGAAGAGGAGACATCACTGGAATAATTTTCAACGGCGACATTGGCTCGGCTGGCAAACGCTAGAATCCATTTCATGTTTGTCAACATGTATTTGAGAGCTTTTGTCCACAGTTCATCTTGATTAAATTGCAACCGGATCGATAATTCACCAATCTTGTCTTTGTTGATGCGATATGGTAGTCGTAGACTTCGGTCGCGTTCCTCGGCGAAATCTGTCAATTGTTTCAGACAATTGAGTATTGCAACCATTGCATGGTCGAAACGCCGATTAAGAAACACACGATTAAAGCCAAAATCGCCAGATCCGTACCTACAATCGAGTTTCTGTTGCTATCACTTTTGTATAACAAACTGATCACTTACAGCTCATAAGATAATACACTGTCACCGTCAATCTTCTCCACTCTCGAAAATGATCCCATCGGAACCAGGCGATACCTAATTAGCATGAGAAAACACGATCATGAGAGTATATCCCTTACGTTTGAAATTGAAATTTCAGCTTATTGGCTACCGTATACAATAGAAGTAGTGTCTGACCCCACGCTGCATTAATTTCACTCCATTCCACCTTTCAAAGCGTTAGCTATCATTTATATCACTCTTCTCCATCTCTACCATGAACTTACAGGATGTGTACTGAGCCGTCCTAATCGGAAGCCGTTAATGGTACCAAAAGGCCCATCATGTGAAATACTGAATGCATCGTTGTAGACTACTGTCTTTTGTAAACGTTCGTATTGTTTTACGTCGTAATCGTATTTCAGATTAATGGAATCGCGCTCATTCTGAAACGCCTGTAACTGTAGCTGATAATCGTTGCATTTTTCCCAGAACTGTTCTTCCCGCTCATCTAAAGCCTTCATTTCTTGCTCGAGCTCTTCTGTTTCTCTTGCTAAACTATCCCGTTCTTCTTGAACCCTTTGGAGTTCATCTGTTGCTTGCCCTTGTGCCAGCTTAAGCTACGTTATTTGTCAAATGAATAGCACGTAAAAAAAATAACTCGTTACCTCTTCTACATGTTTCCGCAATTCATCTTCCTCTTCTTTGCTCACGCGACTGTTCTTGACTTTATTCAAAAAATCGATGTAACAATCCCGTTCCCGACTAACATCGTCTAGTTGGCGTTCCAGGCTTTCTAATAGCATATCTGTACACTCCTGACACATCGGATGATCAACGCTGGACTTGGATGACATAAGATCGAATAATCGGTTTGCAACCTTCAGCCGATGAGACAAACTGTTATTTCGCGGTGATTGCCAGTTGTTGTTCTCAGCGCTTGCAGCAGTCGCAGTACTCTGCGACTGTAATGCTGATGCTCCAGTTGTTGTTCCTGAAGATCCTCCTCCGGATGCATTCGACGAACTAGTTAATGGGGCTACTTGAGAACGAGATAGGACGACAAAGGATTCAGAAGGTGCTGGATAACTCTCACGTTTGTGTTTGTTAGTGACAGTGCGTGTATTGATAGCCGTATGCTGCGGTTTTATATCAATAACTCGACGAAATACTGGTTCCGCTGCTGAATATGCTGGTGCATCTTGAATTGGTCGCTGCTTACGATTTTGTCGCTCCTGCTGCTGAAACAGTTCTTCTGCCATGAGAGGCGCTGTTGCACTGTTAGGTTAAGTAAAACATTCAATAAAAGTACCAATAAGTGAGTCCGCCTTTGCAGAATCTAGATCCTCCAACGAATCATCTACACGAAGGGGTTGTTTGCATCTCTGACAATGAAAGGTTTGCATGGAAGATACTACATGCATACATTTTTTGTGCGTAGGAAAGATTTTATGTTGCTCCGCCCGCCCCAAGTGCATACCGATGTCACCAAATTCACGGGGAAAAATGTTAGTCCGACGAAATTTAAAATCCACAAGTTGCGCGAGAATACCCTACGGGGGTAAGACAACATTCAAGTATAAGAGGTATTAACTATGAATGAATTTTGATGCTACTCTAAATAAATTTGTGCCCTCTGGGGGATCAAGTTCAATTAATTTTTACGGTTTAACTGCTGGCGCATATTAATTACTTCCTTAGAGCATACTTGGTACTTCATGGAGCAAAATTTGTTTAGACTAGCGTAAACATTTGATTTAACTTTTGATAATGGTCGTGAGCGCGTCACTAATTAAGCATGTCCGTTCTAGTCCGGTCTGGGAGGAAAGGGATGGAAAAAAGCCTTTAACGTAAAGGGAAAAAAGACAAAGGCGGATGGAGTAGGTTCTATAGCAGGAGGGCAGGGAAACGAAGGTTAGAAGGATCTATTCAATAAACCGTATGGGCACTTACGGGCGCAAAGGCCCATTCCACTTGCCTAGGTGGACTTACTTTTTTAATCGTCTTGAGGGCCTGATAAAACAAGCAGGTCGTTTTTGATACACGAGCATGGATGATGTGATGGAAGCTATATTATGAGCAGCACTTCCATCCAGATGAGAAGTACCACTACAAGCATCACAGACTAGGATGCGGATAAACTTCTGCTTGTTCTGTAGCCTTAACAGAACATCTTGGCCACATCCAAACATCCAGTTCAGACAGTTTACAGTCGGGATTCACACATCTTAGTGGTCCCAAGCAAGTTTTTGACGCATGCTTTCCAGAAATCTTAATCAATTTTCTGTCGTTTTGACACGTGGATAATGGGTTTATAAATTACGTCCATAATAGCTTTTTCATTGAATCGACAAGAGAGATCGATAGCAGGAGGGCAGGGGATGAAAAACACCCTAAATTTACCATCCCCATGGATTTGACATATTATAGCATGTAACAGCAGGTAGAAAACCATTTTCAAATTGCTGCGATGGATCAGACATACGGTCATCACCAGCCTTTCATTCATAAAATATGTATTGATTTCCTCTCCCATCATTCAACGTTTACGTTACCCTCACCACTAAACTTTCCGGAATAGGATAAAAAGAATACATTACCTGAATGTTCGTGTGAATAAGTGACTTATGAGTTTCAACCATTGATCTTCCATCCTCTTTTCTATACAGAGCATATATTTTGCTTGGAGAGCTGATAAGAATGGTACGCATCGATTTACATTTGCTACACCATTGATCGGATGGGCACATGTACATAATGGTATCACGGAGCACGAATTAATCATGCAGCTCAGAAAAGCGTCAATGGATAGCATAATGTATTTATTGATCGAGTTATTGGAAAGGATCTCACAAGATTTTTCGCCATTTTTCTTGGTGAAAAACTTTTTTTGTACCTACTCATTCATGTTTCCGAAGTGTGGGAACCTTTGCCGTACTGTTTTCTCTCTTGCCTCGTCTTCTGTTGCTCACGTTGTCTTTATCGAGAACAATTACGGATTGATCGACTTTAGGAATTCGTTGTAATGCGCGGTTTCTAAATAAACAAAACTAGATTAGTACCGAGATTACAGAAGCGTCGCGACACAGATCACCTTTTTATTGCCTTGCAAAAACACCAAGATCTCCAGCGGCCGATCATTCACACCTTCGTAATCAAGAAACCGTCTAACAGCGAACAGATGGAGGCTCCAAGCAAATTTCAGATCCATCAAGCCAACGTTAACACCATAGCTCATCCAGACCCGTGTTTAATCGAGGGGCTGTCTGACGACACAAAAAGTGCAGCAGCCTGTACCAAACCGCTAGGACCCAGAATACATCACAGCGTTTGCCGACCATCCGGACCCTACTCTCCGATGGCTTACCTCTTTAATCCGTCCTACAGCAGTCTTGTACAAATCATGGTATCGAAGGCAGCGCTGCGGATCGTGCCAACCAAAGACCGGCCGCTATCCTTGACCTTTGCCTTTGACTAGGAAAGTGCATCAGAGATTAAATAAATATGATATTGGCAAAGACATACCTTGAATAAAGCCATTAATGTGGTGTGTAAAGAGATGACAGTTGATACGAGCGCTAAAGATGCCATGATACCTAAAACAACAGTAAAAAACGTACACGTAAAAATGTACCTGAGTAACGCGATGATTGACATGTAAAAAAAAAAACCTACCTTTAAAAACAGAATAGCGGTTGGCGCAATCCAAAAGAATTCTATCGTGGAGGTGTTACATACAAAACTTGTAACAACGATATACTTGCTTGGAATAATACAAACCTTGTCGGTAAATTTGGAGAAGGCGGAATCTTAAAAAAAACGAGTTACCATTCAAATCTTGGAAAAAAAGTATACTCACGAGGAACAATTACTGAAATCAAGGTATGCTGCAATCTTCCAATATATATGGAAACCCAAGAAAAGAAATCTACATTACGCGATTAGCAAAGAACATACTTGATTGTAACCATACCGAAGTCTCATGTATGAGATTTAGTACGCGTGTACCATAATCGGCTGCTCTTCACTGCTGCTGCTGCGCTCCTTCATATACAAGCTACCAGTATATTCTGGTGTTGTCGTGTTTACTCGAAAAAAGGCGCAAATCTATGGTAATGCTGTATTCATTTGTAGATTACCAAGCTCCGCCGGTTACTGCTTTAACAGCGTATAAGTCTCAGCTGACGCCGCTGTATCCGTTCGGTAATCGCATTTCATACGTCTACTAATTCGTACGTTATTTTCGTATTGCATACATTACGGTACTTACATGTTTTGTCTTGCGCGTGTATTAAATCGCGCCGATCGTTTAAACAGGTGCTGCGGATAAAAGTGGAAAGAGGTGCAGTAACGAGAGCGGGTTTTCAATTCCTCATATGCAGACCTCAAATTGTGCGACGTCACGAAAAAAAAAAAGCGCTCAACCACCCAGCTGGATCCACAATATCGCAGGCACAACATTTTGACGCGTAGAGACGCATTGAATTTTTGAATCGTAAGATATTAGCTCTATCACTTCTGATAAACGTTAAATATAATGAGGTACATTGCACATGGCAAAAACGATCATGAAATGTTCGTAGATTGCTACAGGAGATCTCATTTCGGATCTCGTTCAGGATTAGTTACATGCATAAAAAATTCTTTCCTATGAACACGTCTGGTACTTTTACAAACTTTTATGACGGTTCTGAACTACCTATATTGCATTTTATACGCGAAAAGGAATGTTTTATTGCTTTGTGGATCTTGGTCTTGAAAAGTGTAGCTGCCAATATCAGGAGCCATGTCCAAAGAAAGGATAATAACATTGTAGTTGCAGCTTCCCCATGGTTAATATTCATTTTCACGTATATATATAAGCTTTTTTCCGGCAAGTAACGATGTAGTGCTTTATATAACCTCTGGAATCCCAGACTTACCAAGAACCCGCCAATTTCCACCCTTCAGTATAATCATCAGTTCGGGCCATCATGAACTTGCGGCTTGGTTTTGATAAATCAAACTGACAACACAGAAAGTTTTGTGCACGTGGTAATTCCCTAAAAAAAAGGCAGAAAGGGTGACAAAGTGCTTAACACCATTTTGGCCGAATGATCCATCTTCTGTCGTATGTCTACTCCATGCGGCAAAAGCCCTCTGGATAATTCCCAAATGACTTATTTTGATCAATGATCGTATGCATCGTAGAGTCATCAGATACCTGATAGGCGAAAAGGGCGTTACCAAAATTGCCTCCTTCACGCGTGAATAATAATAATAATAATAAATTCAGGTGCATGGTAGAGGGAACAAATAACTTTTTATTCTTTGTTGTCAATTACATATAAGAAAACCGCATTTATATTATGATAATGAAAAAAAGAGGAAGATCTCCAGGCCAGAAAAGCAACCCTAACCATCGTGAAAGACGTCCACGGAAAGCACAGAAGATGTAACTAGGAGACCATTGAATGAGTGCTATACCGGTACCACCACAGCAAAACTCACCCAGCCACTTAGTTTAACGTAAACGATTGACTCGGATCTGTATATGCAAGGAATCCTGTTGTAAAAATTATATCACTAGACTATCTGACTTCAGATAGGGTTTGACATCAATCATAAAGTGTTTTTCCTACCATATGGCTATGCAGCTTAAAGATATTCCAAAAAACAAAAAAAAATAATTATTCATTTTCTCCCAGAGATGTAACGCAGGTCTCCCCTCGACCATTCTCACTCCAATTCTTTCGTCAATTTGGAAGTAATGAGACACAAACTAAAAGTGTCCTAGGGTGGGAATATCCGGCTATAAGAGCATTTGCTACCGAAAGCTGAAACTGTTTGAATAACCAAAAGCTCTAGATGAAGTAGATTCAAAAAGTCATTATGCGGATATGCGGATAGCATTGTACAATGATGATTACATCAGACCAATTTATCATACTGAATTGAAAATTACTTAAGAAGGCCTTAGGTGAGATTTATGTTTGTTCACTTCTTCCGAAGAACCCTCACTCTTAGGCATTTAATTCCAAGGGAATTGCTTGAGGGAGTGCCCGACAAAATTTTTATTTAGGAATCATTGGTCCAGCCGAGAACTTTCCCAACCACCAGCATAATACTGTAACCGGACCAATCAATACCACATAAAGAAAATCGGCGGGAACCAGGCGATAAGCATGGACTAACGGAGAGTGAAATACACAACCCAGCCACCGGACTTTGTTATTAACCCAGAGGGGCGAACGGTGTTGGGTTGGTTTCATTCAAACGTACCTCAGCACGACATCACTGCGACCTCGAACCGTCCAAAACGCAGAAGGTTGCATCCAACTTGTCGATTATCAGTTATCATCTCTCTTCTGAAATTCATGTCTTTCGATTCTGACACACTCCCAACCACAAAAGATTCACAGACTGAACATCCCGAATACATTTGTAATTATTTCGAAACAACATCAGATACACAATATGGCCCACAAGACACTTTCGCTACCCTTGTTTCCAATGGTCCTTCTCGAAAAGAACCGAAGAACAAGCATGGAAAAGTTGATCCAAGGTATAATATAGGTGGTTTGCTGCGGTAGGGAAGCTGACAATGGCTTGGTAGTGCACCGTGCTACATCCACCGACTTTCCTTAGAACTCGTTACACACATTTTTGCCCGCCTTGATCCGATCACGTTAGCTACGGTTGCCAAAGTATGTCGGTACTGGCGGCACATCGTAACTGACGATAACTGTTGTAAGTGATCGAAATGCATGTGTCTACTTTCTGGTACTCATATAAGTTAGGGAAACATGCATTCACTGCATTTTTCGGGACTTTACCTTACAAGCGGCTGCTGCCTGATAGCTGGAAGTCGGAGTACGTTCTTCGTACACATTTGATTAGGTAAGCTAAGTAGACTACGATTCATCTGTTACTTACACTTAGACGAATCAGAAAATGGGAAAAGGGACGTGGGACAATCATGTCATTTGATCCTGAGATTGGGTCGGTGGACGATGTTTTTGTGAATTTGGAGAACTCTTGGATGGTGGCAGCGAGCACCCAACAAGGTAATCTAGTACGTTTATGCGTACCTGAGTCATTAATTAATTTTGTAGGTATCGCGGTGAGGTGCAACCCTGCAACGGGAAAGTTAGATCGTCGTATGTTTTATAGTACGCATACCGATGCCCCACAGGATATCACGGCACTCAAGATAGATAGGTGAGCTTCTCTTGATCTCATCATGCAACCATCGAGACTAATCAAAATTTGCGCATGGACAGCGACCGAATATTTTGGAGCTATGGGAACACATACATTACCATGGCTACGCATACTAAGACACTTGGCGATAGACGACAGTTTCGAGCTTTTAGTGATTTACAGGGTGGTGCAGTAACTTCTCTCGCTGTTCCTTCGTTTACACGTGATGTTTTTGTCAGTGGAAGCGAGGATGGTACGGTGAAGATATGGGATATTGCATCGAGATCTCGTATTAAAAATTTACATGGTAAGCTTTTCTTTTATCAAGATTACTGACAGATACTAATCTATGTATATAGGAATTGCGCCACGGTTAACATGTGTCGAAGTAACTCGACAGTATATTATTGCTGGATATCATAATGGATATATTGCTATCTGGGATGCTGATATCGATACAATGGTTGCTGTATATCGTGTGGCAGTTCGAAATGGCGAGGATACTGCTTCGGCAGACGCGCCTGCACGACGTTCTATTCCTGCACCGTCGAATGATGTCCTGACTCCAGTGCAGTCAATCAAGTGTGATGAACAGAATGGTGTAATTGTTGTTTCTTACGAAGGTTTAAAAGAACTATGGAAGTATGAGATGGCGACCGGTCAGTGCATTGCTGTGTATGGATACGGTCATGAAATAGGAGTTATTTCCTGCGTCGAATGGGATATGACTGTGCCAACGACTGCTCCGCCGCTTAAGACGGCGTTGAAACCTCCATCGAAAAAACGCACCACTGCCATAAAAAAGCGAAGCTCAAACAACTCAGCAGCTTCGGAAGTAAATGCTTGGGCTTCCGTTAAAACGACGCGCGTTCTTGTCAGCGGTGACACGGCGGGAACAATATGCATGTGGGATGCCGATGCACTGAGTCAAGATGGCCGTTGTGTGAGACCTCTAAAGGTTTTGAATGGACATCTATCTCCAATTAGTGCCCTATGGGTTGACGCGTGCAAGATTGTCAGTGGCAGGTAACTCACTGAATGCAGTTTGAGTGGGATGGCTGATACCTTTATAGTGATGATGGATGGATCCGAATCTGGGATCCTTTGACCGGGTGCAATATTAATACACTGGCCAACAAGTAAGCTTTTTGACTTAACCCTTGGTTTTGCTCATTCCTTTTAGAATCCCCAAAAATGCCCCCATCGATCGCAATGATATCAGTCTGACCAGAGTAAAGAATATCGTATGCAACAGTTATCAAGGCGTAGCAACTGTAGGGCATCAAATCAAAACATGGGATTTCTCACCTAATAAGCAACTTGGTACGAGCACAGTGGTCAACTCTTGAGAGCTCACCTGTTTTCCCTGTTTTGATAGCACGACATAACTTGCGTTCCAAGACGAAAACACCTGTTGGTGGAGCACGTGGGCAATTTCACCATGAGATCAAGCAAGAGCTACAAGAATCGAAAGAGAAACAGAAAGAAGAACAGAAGGAACGAGAACGTCATGAAAAGAAAATTCAGAAACTCACTCTAGATGGACTATCAGAAGAAGAAATGATTGCCTATGCAATGATGCTGTCACAGGAAGAATCAACCACTTCTTCTGCAGCTAGCGAATCCTCTATCCATACCTCTCAGCCATCAGATACTATACATGATCAGGAACATGGGTTTACACCAGACGATTTTGTGGACGACGACGAAGATTTAATGAGAGCAGTGCTTGCAAGTCTTGATGAGATGTCTACAGAAGACACATCTCAAGCTCGCTCTTGCGGAACTGAGGAAACGTTGAGCACAGATAGCGAGGAATGGCCAACAGCTGCCGATGGCAATGGCGGTTATCGAAATCACGTAACCCCGACTGCTCACCTCAGCAATAATCCATGGGCTGACGCAAAGACACGAGTGATTGAGCCATTGAAGGCTGACTATCAGCAAAATAATATCAATCGAGTGGCTCATGAAGAGGAATATGACGAAGAATTGGAATATGTACTACGATTGAGTCGCGGCGAACTTTGATCCAAATACGCTGTCATCGAATTTTTTTTCGTAGGAAACGTTCTTAACATTTGATATACTTAATAAAGCGAGCGTATAATGTTAAATACAGATCAGAGTTTGAAAGTTGGTACCTTGATGATATCTTATTCTTAGAATTGAAAATATTGCTCTGTTTAAGTAAGCCTATGCTATCTCTACGCCAAAGAATTAAAATCCCGGCGCCAACAAAGGATCCGTCGGTATCGCTCTCAGCAGAAGTCCCAAAACAGACATGGAAGTTATGCAATTTCGAGCATGTGTAGAGCTTCAATACCCCTCATCTTTGTCGTGTGAAATTATATATCATAGGCGCGTCTATCATGATGCTTATCCAAGCATAGCCATGAGGTTCAACATTGCGCAAGGAGTGTAGTTACTACTGATACATCGGAGAAGCTACCTCCGAAAATTCTTTTTTTTTTTAGGATTTTTTAACTAACAATAATATTTAAGGTGATGCGCTTTTTAATGGATATGTTTGATGCAGAAGTAAAGGGTCATCAACAAAGTAAGTCAAAGGTTTTGCTCGAAAGTTCTCAGTCGTGGCATCCATTTAACGAGCTTCGAATTGGACCACTGCAAACGTAAGCTTAGTCAAACAATCTTACAGTAATAGTAAAAACATACTTCTCTTCGTTCGTTTCTTGTACATGATTCTGTGACCGCAGTCCTGACAACGAATAGGTTCTCTGGGCTTCAGCTGGTTCTCCGCGCCACAATCTAAATTGCAGAAGATTTAGCAAATTATCTCTTCATTCATTCCTTTGATCATTACCAGCACAAATGTAGGCCATCACAGCAACTGGCTGACGAATGGGAGTACCCTGATAACCATCCATGTTTAATCGATGAGAGACTTGCGGTTTAGGTTTTGCAAGCCGAAGCAAAATGTTTGTCCTGAGGAAGGACAGTCACAGTGAAAAGGCCATCGCCTCTTTTTTTTCTCTCTCTGCAGCGTTCTTTCAAAACGACCTCCATGACACTACCAAACGCGCTAGAGAGACGAGTAGAGGATTTCATCTCGAGACTGAAACGACGGTAAAAAGGCATCAGCAGGATAGACGTTTCCGAGATGCTAACCTCTCGTTTTCTTAATCGTTAGCCAAGTCATTGGCTCTTACGAGGTTGCAAAGGAGACAGCTGTTATACTTCGACAAGCTGTATCGACCACGCGATGGAGAGACGCTGATACATTGTTGGACGTGATTACTGAGCTTGGAGGACGATTAGCTGCGGCTCAACCCAAAGGTAATTTTTATTCCACAGACTAAAGAGATACCGACACGTATACATCCGCGCAGAACTTGCCGTTGGTAATATTGTGAGACGATTTTTGAAGGTGATTCGGGAAGTCGTTCGTGGAGAACTTGAGACAAAGGACGTTATCGACGCAGAAAACCGAGATGGCTCGGATAATTCGGAGGAAGAAGATGCACTTTCCTCGTTTGAAGACGATGAACCAGCCAATGCAAAGAATCTCTCCACGACCAGCAGTCAAGTGGGTTCTGTGGGTGAAAAACAACAGCTAGTGGCTCAATCGTCCATGTTCCGACTGTTAGCCGATCTCTCAGTGCAGAACGATGAATCGACAGCCGAAGCACAAGAAAAGAAGAGCTCATACAACTTGAAACCACTGATTATCCAGGAAATCAACGAGGAAATTATTGAAGATCTGAACACCGTGTGTGAGGGTATTTCTGATCAGGCAGTTGATTATATCCATGCAAAGTACGTTGTGTTGTTTTGTTCGGAAAGAATCTAAGCAGAGAAACAGTGAAGTGATTATGACCATCGGCAAGTCACGTACAGTGGAAGAATTCCTGTGTCGCGCAGCAGAAAAACGTAAATTTCAAGTGATTGTAGCTGAAACGTCACCAACGTAAGTTGTACCTTTCCTTTCATTTTGTGAAACCGACCCTCTATGCAATAGATACCAAGGGCATGAGATGGCTGCAACGCTCTCAAAGGCTGGTATTGACACAACTGTGATCGTGGATTCTGCTATTTTTGCTGCCATGCCTCGTGTAAACAAGGTTGTCTTGGGTGCTCACGCAGGTAAAACATACCTCTCTTTTTTTTCATTTTTCTTATGGTATTACGTTTGTAGTTCTGGCGAATGGTGGATTGGTTGCTGTGACGGGTTCACATTTACTTGCAGCAGCAGCGAAACATCACTCGACGCCTGTTCTAGTTTGCACAGCTTTGTATAAGCTATCACCGCTTTTTGCTTATGACGCCGACACATTTAACGTCACTGTTGCTCCCAATAGCGTGCTAGATTTCCAGCAAGGGCCTATCATTGAGAAAGTGGCTGTATCAAATCCATACTATGACTATGTTGCGCCAGAATTAGTCAGTCTATTTGTGCACAATCTGTGGGTATTCACTTCATTAGTTTTCCTTTTTACTGACGATAAACAATTTTCTAGAGGATCTGCACCGCCGACTTACGTGTATAGGTAAACTACGTCGAGCACCACATCTGAATAACTCATGCAATTGTTCTAGACTTATTAACGACAATTATGACCCTGAAGACACCACGTTGTAAATTTAATGCATCAAGACTATTCATAGGCGGAGTATTCCAACCTGGCCCAGAATTGACCCAAGCGAAAATAAACCTCTTTCAAGCTCACTCGAAGTGAGAAACATTACGTCCTTAGGCGTTATATTAATTGATGAATGCAACGTGGGTGAATTAAACCGTATCTTTGATGTGTGGTTGGGAACTCAGTGTATCGAAGTGACTTGCGTTATTCCAATTACGATGCGTATATCTGTTATGCTCAGTGAAGAAAGACTTATACTGTCGCAAAGAAATTTTGCGCGACCAAAGAGAGATATTGGCTTTGGAAACAATACATTTTGTAACAGGATCGTGCATTTTCAAACATCACATAAATGACCATGTTTTCTATACATCAATACTATTTTATCTACAGATTTTATCCTGGAAAATATGAAGACATAGAGTGCGGTGACAGTGAGTACGATAGAAAACGGTTAAGCTACGAATAGCTTAGTGAACTTCATATTCAACCTCGTCTTAGGGTTAGACCCGTATCTCGTTACTCCGGTCTTTTATTGATGTCCACTTGGTTTCATTAAAGTAAACGGTCTTAAACGTTACCAAAATGATAACAAACCACGTTATCTCCATTATATATAAAAATAAATGACTGCAAAGCCTAGGTTGTTAATGATCCAGAAGCATCAAATATTCCTATAAAAAACACATTTCACATTGCTAAACCACTTTACTTGTTTGTCTGTATATGTGCCATAGCAAATTCACAGGAATGCCGCAAAAAAAAATTTCCACCATCTACTATCCCGACCGTACAGTTTAAGGGTCTATCTAGGGCTCTGGACGATCTATACCCTACAACCTATCGATTTCGCTGAATCACTCGACGGAAAAGCGCAAACGTTACAATTAGTACGTTTGCGTAACTGTTCTTCTGGGAACCTGGATAATTTAAAGCCGTCGATAAGTCAGTGGCACGTTTTCTGGTGCTACCTTTCCCAAATGGTGTATAACAAGGTTATATCGTGGTACCAGAAATACGAAACAAACGCCCGGGAAAACTTCATGGTTTTTAACGTTCCGCCCTCAATGTTTTTATCTTAACAGGGACCAGGGTAGCTTTCTTTCGAGATAAGGGACACCCAACTATCGTTGGATATCGACCTATTTCGTTGCAGTGTTTAGCTATGTTCTGATCAAAACATATACTGATAGAGCTCTGCCGGTACTATAAAAATGTAAACACTTTCCACAATGTGAAGTTCTTCCGCTTTCCAGATATAGGGACTACTTAGTCTAGGACTTGGAAAAACGAAGTTACCATGTTTTGCTCACCTGCAGTAAAAGTTCTTACTTTAATTGCTGTTTTTTTTTTACGTGGCGCCGGAGCTCCTTGTATAGAAGGTTAATCTGTAAGACCTGTAGTACAAGCGATAGAGATGACTGCAAAAGCTGGCCCTTAATGTCAAGGTACTTCTCCGTCGGTAAACCTCGGAAAAGCTGAGTATTCGACTAAAAGTATAAGGTCGAATAGGCCAGAAGATACAATCCATTATGAATTGCGGCAATAGCTAAAAAGCAAGAGATGATGGAGTAACAAGGCTTGACTGATCAGTGAAGGAGGTTGAATACAGTGGCGCCGCAAGTACCGATTGTTTCTCGGTTTTCCCAGGCAACACAACGCGACATCCTTCTCTCCAGGTGAAACGAATGTTGGCCATGGTCAGTCTAACTTGACCAAGCCATAGGTTGTAATTATGTCAGTTGCTGTGCTTTTCTTTTCCTTTGCACAGATGGACAACCACGATTTAGTTACTATAGGGACTTCCGTAAACAGAGCTTTGAGCCTAGCCAATAGTTTCTCAAAGCCCGGTAAGATAACAAATGCGACGGGGCTTCGCTGCCTTCTGTCAAATATTTGTTGTGTACGTTTCTTCGGGATTCCAGAAAGCTAGAAATTGGTAATACTATGAATTTCATGCGTAAAAGTAGTCTGGTTAACCCTTGACCTCAAGCTTCTTGTGAACACGGTCAAAGAGTTAAAACCAAAAGCACTCCATGACTTCTGCCCAAAGATTCTCGGCTGTAACACGGGTAAAAAAAAAAAAAAAAAAAGGCGATCCATAGTTTTCGACAAGAAGATTTTTTCTTCTGAGCCATATCGTTTGAATCATGGTTGGTAAAGCAAGCAATAGGGACGTATATATTCTCGTGAAATAAGAAACTACGGTATCGTCCAAAAAGTCATAAAGAGAGGCAGATTAATACGAATAGTAGCAAAGAGTGTCACTATTTAGAAGTAATGAGATCTCTCGTTACCCCAGATAGCAGACCAACAAACCCAAGGCAACGGCAGGCTGTCATGCCGATATATTCACACCCCGCTGTTGCACGCAACAGCACAGCGGATAAGGGTAAGGCGACCTTGCCGAGATGACATGAGCATGCTAAAATGTAACCTAGTATTGGACTATGGTATAACAAATTTTTCACAATAATTCCATACTATATTCACAACAGCTGTAAATTCTTAGCTTCAGCCATCATCATCGGCCATCAACGAACTCTCAAAGAAAAAGTGATCTTTCCACGCCATCATTCCTTCAAGCAATGCTGTTGTGAATGAAATGACAGTGCTGTTATTAAAATAGTGTATAATTTTAGTAAGTTATATAGCTAATAGCAGCGCTGGGTGCTAGGGAAAGAATTCCATCATCCAATTAAGGTAACGCGATGAATATTCTTCCAATGACAAAACGTGTCAAACGATAAAAAAATTTTTCAAATCAGATAACCTTACCCGGCCAAAGCGGGTCATCTATACTGGCCAATCACATACGTCAAATTGATGACAAAGGACGGTAGATTTTCTTTTCATTGGACACATGTCCCGCGAAATGGGCTTTACAGGGTTGCAACATGAACCTTATCGCTTATGATAAGGCCATGAGAAAACTCAAATCAATCATGCAGAAAGAAGGAGCGGGTGGGCCGCCGCATCTCATAATAAACAAACGCTACTATTAGCTTGGTTTCATGAAGACTCTTTTGATGATATTAGGTGTATTTTCTTTCTTCTCGTTTTTTAGGGTGTCGATAAATACATTTGGGGAGGAAAGGAGGAGGGAGTAAGGAAGAGGATAAATAATTAAAGTAAACTAGAATGCGGATGAGAGGGTAAAGACAAAGGTGGTTATTGGCTTTTAGCCTTGAGTTTTTCCATTTGCTGGCGTTTTCGGTAAGCCCTGTACTTCTTGTCGGTACCAAACAAGTAATCCCACCACCGGAACGAGGACGCATAGTTTCCGACAAAAGCCATGTGATGATAATCGTGGTGTTCACTACCTGCCCAAAATGGAATGAAATGGCAGAGAGACCAAGGAAAATCGTAGCCAGAGTGGGCGTCGATCGCCTGGAATAGACGCAGGACAATCCAGAAAAGCATACAAAACAGATGAAGATTCCACTCAGGGCCCACGTCCATATAGTATTTTATGACTGCATGATAGGCAAGAGGTCCACAAATTGTGCCGAGGCCAAGAATTGATGTTTCAAGAGGGTGAGCGTACTCGGCAGCAATACCGAAAGGAGCAGCGTATTCGTGATGGACCTTATGAATTTTTTTGTACAATGGAGGCCAGTGCATCAGTCTGTGTACAACGTAGTGATAAAAGTCTTCGATGACAAAGAAAAGTGCAGTTTGAATACAGATGTAGCGCCTAGCGGTCGATCGTGAGTGACATTTACCGGGTAATAGGATGTCAAGAACTTACCACGCGGGGAATGGTGCCTCAATACCAATACCCAAAAGACTGGCCATGGGATGGAAAAAGAAGATCAGAGGACCTTCGAATGCAAAATGTTGATAGAGAACTTTTTTTGTACAGTTCCAGTAGTCATCGCCTGTATTTACCCGTTTCTATGGTAAAAGAATCAATAAAAAGGACATGGCGAAGGATGATCAACTTACGGGCTGCAGCTTATATTTCTGGAAATAAGGAATAAAATCACAGATTAAGAATGGAATGAAGCGTCCGAAATAAACAAGTTCATGAAGAAGAAATGCAAAGACACCAGTAACGACTAAGGGATTACGACCTTCGTACATCTGTTCCCATTTCGTTTCCATCCAGTTGAGCTGGTATGGCTCACCGCTCATTGTTGAATTCATTCTCGGTGAAAGGATAGATAGATAAGACGATGTGTTTAGGAGGAGAAGGGAAAAGGGAGAAGATGCTTGACGGTGAAGGAACAAAACAAAACGATCTCTCTGCTTAAATAAGTCTCTATACTTTTTTTGTGTCTCTGTGTAACAATGTAGAAAAAATCACCTCATTGCCTTTTTCTCGTCCGATACAGATCATGACCTGTCGTACATCGTATATCAAATATTTCCCCGTCGGCATTTGATTGTAGCGTCAAGCCCCGGCGTTGTTGACAGCAATAACGATGGCCCTGCTGTGAGCTTGTACTGTGGGCAATTTTTAGCCTCAGAATTTCATCGTAAGTGAAACATTCCATCATGCATCCTCATCTCCTTTCCTGTTTTCTCCATTAAGATGCATTGGAGAATTGACTAAAGTTGGGGACCAAGTCAGCTAAAAAAAGAATGAAACGTGTAGACATGCTTAATGGGAAAATCATCCTTGTTGATCTGACAGTTCGCCTCATCATGATCCTGAGTGTCATACGATAGAGTATCTGCATATCAGCTCCCAATAACAGGACTTTATTTCTATAAACAAAAATGGCATTCACGCCCTATCACAGCCATCACAGTAGATCATTTCGCGTTGTAGACAGTTTGACAGAATCACCCATGGTTCAGGCACCCATTAGGGACCATTTTTCCTTACTATAAGCCACGACCATTGGTTTCGTGCCTGGCTCTGCTCATTTGAGCCACAGAGACATGGATGTTGCGGGGCGGATTGCTGAAGATTGCCACGCCGCCGCCGCTCTCTTTCCGGTTTGACGATCAGATGTTACACCGTGTCTACGGGTATCGATCTGATAGAAATAATATATCACCTATAGCCTGGGTTAGCAAACAAGATTTAAACTGGGAATGACCAAGCCTTTCACTCAAGTGGTGCAAACTGCAGGATCTAATCGTTTTCGGTATCCATGTAAAACCTTACCAAACGAGTGGTGCAAAGCAATATCGTGTAAGGTTCCGTGTTCAAATTCTATACAACTCTACATGCGTCCCCTGCAGAATATAATGAATAGATCTAACTGGCATGAGCTACAAAGTTGGTGCTTATTATAGGGCTACTCAAACAACATACATTGGAAGCCATAGCAAAAGCGGTTCAAGCCGTAGTTCAGCATGTCCCGGTTATTGACTTCGTTGTGGAAGCTGACCTAGGAGAGCTTAACATGCACCGAGCAGACAAAGACCATACTCGTCAGAAAATGCCTTGGAACCGACATCTAAGAATAATAGTAGATGCAAGTATTGTTTTTGATTGATGAAAGGAAGAAATGCTATGCCGCTATTCTTCTGCCAAAGAACAACGCTATTCTGTTAGTTATTTACCGGTTGGATTATGTTCTGCAGCTTCAATCCTAAAGAGGCGGCTATGAACGAGTGTTGCTACACGTTTACGGTAATAATGACCCCATCTGCATTATCGAGATTTGAGAGGCACCAATTGGAGAATGCCCATGACTATCAGGGATCGGAGACGTTTTGAATTTTTGTCTCCCTTGGTATAACAAGAATGTAAGTTCGAGAATAAAAAAGATAGATGAAACAGGGACGATGAATAGAGCGACTGAAATTCAAAACCCATTCTGGCAACCTCATTTCCAGGCTCTTCATTCAGCTTGTAGTATCAGGTAACCGATACCCCACATTCCGTAGAAAATCGAAGATCATCTAAATGCAACAAAAATTTTACGCACTCACAAACTCGTATGATGTTTTGGTTTACTTAAGAAGTATAATACGCCTCTTGAAAGCACGTTTATTGTGCTGCATCATTAGTTACGGTCAAAATCACTATTCAGCATATGATCTGCTCTATATATGGGCTCCTCGATTGGACCTCTTTCCTTATATCTACGAAGGAATAAGAGCTACAAATGTCACATACCGCTATTCACATTTACACTGACTCTTCAGGTTATTTACAACCGCAGGCTTAGTACGTGTCTATTCCATTGCACCCGTGAAGGGCCAAGTTCGCGCTAAGGAAGTAATTAGTATTTGCCATCAGTGAAACTGTAAAAATTACTTGAACTTGGTCCTTCATGGCACAAAGCTTATTCAGAGTAGCATAAAAATTCATTTAGAGCAAATGTGGAAACGATATGCATCTCCCGCAAACACAGTAAACTATGCTGCTGAGTCATAGTTCGATGCTGTTGCTGTTCATGTTTCTCGCTACCGGAACAATAAGACTAAGCGACTTGCTGAAATCCAAAAACATTATACAAATTTTAGGAATTAATAGTGAGCTAAGAGTTCTTACTGTGCAAAAGTGATCATAATACATTATAGAGCGCATCAAACACAACACATGAAGCGGAACAGTATTTCCATTACCTCAAGGAAACAGCTTTAGCTGTTTATAGAATGTCTTGCGACTCATTTTATTTGCAGCCATCTGGAACGTTATATTATCTTTACCAAAACTTCGAACAGACTGAACGGGTGTTACAGCAGCTTCCATTCCATATATTATGGTCATTCCGCGATCGCACTAATGCCCTTTTGTGTTACCATACCTAGAAAGAGACCAAGTATGTATTACGGGGTATCTGGATTGCGAGTTTACCGTTCAAACTCAAAAAGACCATATAAGGACCGTCCATGTGATATCCTCCTCATCGAGATTACAATACGATACAAGAATGGTCTTTCTAAGGGATTGCTTATTTTTCCTATCCATCTTAAAAGAGGTCTATGTGTTTGTCTTGTTCCCACTATCTATTCAGCTAGAACAGTAAATAAGAAGAAATTCGGACTATAAGACCGCGCTGTCGATCGCAATTGTCCATTTGCCCCCAACATGCGACATTGCAACCTCAGTAGATGTGACAGAAAGAAATGTAACAATTTTATCATATACTGGTATTGTAGGATAATAGACATTATATACTAGTGCTAACATTTGCAAAAGAAGCAAACAGAACAAAAACTCGTTCAGTGTATGCGCAGCATTCAAACGAGCTTGGCGATCTGCAATGCTAAGCACAGTTCGCTTTCACATTGTCGCACACATAGATATCTATTACGTACATGACTATTCTAAGCATGGTTGTAAAAAGTAACTGCTATAGGCACGAGTGCCACTTTAAATCTTAATGCATTCGCTCAGCCTAACTTGTAGGATTCAAACGGCGCTATTCCAAAGTCTAAAATCGCCCATAGGATGACAAACATCCACATCTCTTTTTCCTTTTCTCAACAAAGTCCTACCGCATGATAGAATCACCATCAGCAGAAGTAGCAAGGGTAACTTCATTTCCTGGTTGCTTTTCTGACAATTTACAAGGTCAGCCAGTTTCTAACAAGGGAAGTTGCGGACCGATGCGCACGGGGCATCCATTTTGATGGTTCCAGCGCCACAAATATAGCATTGAGCATTAAGGACATTATAACGCTTGTACATGAGTATCCTCAAGACGGGTCATACAAACAAAACACGTATACAAAAACCATAATAACAGAGAATCTCGTAAACGAACTACTTCTTGATAACAATTTCCACGATTTTTCCGAAGAAAGGGCTCCCTACAACATCCCTGCTGAATATAACTGTCATTTACAGTATGATGGCTCCGGAGCAGTAGAATGCCTGATTTCTTATTTTCCTTGGGCAGAAGTAAGAGGACTGATTCAAACAGTACTCACTAAAAAGGCGCATCCTAGTTGCACCTATCTCCAGAAACTATCCAGGCAGACGATTATTTTAAGGAGGCAGTACAGAATGCTTTGAAGGAGGAGACAGACAGAGAAAAGTACGAGGCCTTGCAATGCGTATTTAAAAAATTTGGCTATTATTATCCTTCGAGGATCCTATTAGGTTTGATATATTCGCAAGCGTGTAACGCAGCTAAGCATGCTTTTTATATATATAGGTGGTGCTCTTGTTTGTGAAGGACAGTGGCCGAATATCCAGGATGGAAGTGTCACGGAGCAACAAGAGAGAGAAGCGTGCAGCATCAATGATGTAAAGGAAGCCATTCTCAATGCTGCGAAGGAGTCCAAACTTTGGAAAGTGATAGGTATTTTACAATATCGATCTATGTCAGGTGCTCATCCGGCTGGTAGGTGGCGACATCGATGCTTTTTTTGTGGATTCTCTGGAAAAGTGGGTACAGTCGACCAAGTCCCAGCCAATGATCATTCAGCTAAAAGACATAAAACCAATCTACGATTTCCTGGAAGATAATGAACGTCTTCAAGTGAAGGAAATTTATGCAACCATATTTGCCCAGGATAATCGCTTACATTATGACTATCCAGTCACGGGTGTGCCAATGTCCATATTATATGTTGATGAACCCCGCCACGTATGTCAGTTCAGGCCATCTAAAACGAGGCCAGTGCCGGAAGATCTAGAAGGTTGTATTTCCAGATTTTTGCTCCATGTGGCTGACACATCATGTTGCAGCTCGCGTACTGTGCTACGTAAACCGAGAACAAATTTGTAAAGATCTGTACGAAGATCGTTTGCATCCATCCAAGTTTAGTTTTGTGGTAAAGTCTGGTAGTTGAGGTCGTCGTCCTGTAAAATATGGCGACAACGTTTATGTGCAGTTGAACTACGCTGACGCTGAATGGGTGTCTGGGAGATGGCCTAAAAAGTTCTTGTCATTATCTCCTACCATGATATCGACGAATAACAAACAAGGGTCTGGATTGACCCATCTGGTCGTCCATGCTAGCGAGTTATCATCCTCGTTAATTCAGGAATGGTAAGGTTTATTGCATCACATAGTCAACGTATCGCACCGAATGATGTATGTAAACAAAACAAATCTGTACTAGGAAAATTGTTCGCTGCGTCGGCTACGAGCGAGAAGAGACATATGACCAAACGACCAAATCAATGAGTCTGCAACCCATGGTTGCTAGCAACTATGTTCGCATCGGTGATTCTGTAGCTCTGCAAAGCGAAGTCATGGATGCTGCAGGCAAGTTGCAGTTGGTGTATCTATGTATTGTTCCCTATCAATGTCTATACGACATGGATATGACGACACAGGAAGTTGTAAATCCGTTACTGTTGTCAGCTTGTGTAGCCATACTTGCAGCCGGTCCAGAGTGTGGCTACGATGGCGCTAATTGGCGCATTACTTCACGAGGAGCACAATCCACTGGTTGTTCGAGATCATCTATGGCAGAAGCACTGGCTGGCCTTTGCGGCAAGGGTATTCTGCCTGATGGTCAACCCAGCCGTTCTTCGGTATTCCGCATGTGCAGGCGCAGAGATGGGTTACTCTATGATTCTCTTGAAGAGAAGACACAAGGAGTGATTGAATGCCTCTCTACTGTGACAGAAATGTACACAGGCATGACGAAAAGTATATGCAAAGACAGTGCTCGCATCTATGCGATGTACGATTCTTCTTTTCAGTCGAGCATAGACGTTCACAATTCTTTGGATGACGACCAACCATCTACGGACTACATCGAAAAGAAAACACAGAAGCTAGTATTTTACATACCATGTGTTGAGGTGGGTTGGGCACACGGAATATGACATATATTGCTATAACCGTCTCTACATTAGTTTTGTCCTACAAACATTCAAGCAGCTGCTTCGTTCATAAGCGATGTTGAGCGCGTAGCAAAGTTGCGTTCCGACAAAGAAAGATCGAAAGAGCTACAGGCCGTTTTCGGAGCATATGGCTATTTCTATCCCTCAAGAATGGTACTCGGTAATCACGTTTGATGCAGCTGAAATGGTGTCCTCACTGTGACGTCTTAGGTGGCAGAGTTATCATTGACTGGAACGAAGAGCTTGATCAAACATTTTGTCCTACATCCCACCCATCGTCGGACAATGTCGCCAACAGATTGAAGTGTGCGATTGAGTACGCCACTAACTCTGGTCAACAATACAACGTTATTGGTATCGTTTAACCTGTTCACAACCATGTATGAAATAACATAGCTTGTGGATAGGTGGTGATCCGACGCTTTTAGTTGATACTTCTAACTATTCCCCGTTGATTCCTTGTCAGATTAACATCGATGGATGGATCCGATCAATTCCAGAAAATCTAATGATCATTCAACTGGATCAGCTGAAACCGACGTACCATTTACTACCAAAACGGTTCAAAGCCCTCGAGGAAAAAGTGGTGAAGGGCGTCCTCCTGAAGCGCTTTTCGGAACAAAGCATTATCGACCATGTCAATCATATAAGTCATGACAATGACCAAACGATAAGAACGTACGATATCAAACCTTTTTCTGTTGATTCGTATGCACAACATCGATTATGGATTCTGTATGCCAATGGATTTGGAGCTGATGAGGTCCTCTTTAACGCATGTGGATGGCTAGTGAAAGCGACGGATGACAACGATGTGTATGCTCAACTCAGTCTTGGAGAAACGTACGCGAATGGAAAAGGGGCTGTGCAGAATTATTTCGAAGCCTACAAGTGGTTTGTAAAGGCGGGATCACAAGGCAATGTCGAAGCCCAGTATCGATTGGGATGCATGTACAGAGAGGGTAAAGGTGTACCACAAGATTATATCAAAGCATACAAGTGGTTTCTGAAAGCAGCTAATCAAACGGATGCTGATGCAGAGTACTGGCTTGGGGTTATGTGTAACGAGGGTGAAGGCGTGATGCAAAATCATAAGACAGCTTTGAAATGGTTCACAAGAGCCGCAGAAAGGCAACACGTAGGAGCACAGCACAATCTTGTGATATGTACAGTGTGGGCAAAGTTACAAGTCAAAACCACGATGAAGCACTGCGATGGTTTGAAAAAGCAGCCAATCAAGGCGATGCTGATGCACAGTACAGGCTGTGGATGATGTATGACTCCGGCGAAGGCGTGAGGAAAAATGATAGCGAGGCATTCGAATGGTTACAAAAAGCGGCCAATCAAAACCATAGCGAGGCTCAGTACACAATTGGAAACATGTACACCGTTGCTAAAAGTGTAAATCGAGATGATCTCGAAGCTTTGAAATGGTTTCATAAGGCCGCTGTTAACAATCACATCGCAGCCCAGCGCAGATTTGGCCTCCTGTATAAACATGGTGTCGGTTGCATACGACAGCCTATGCAAGCATTCATGTGGTTAGAAAAAGCAGCCAAGGGGGGCGACATGGAAGCTCAGTGTTCTATCGGCCAGATGTATTTTGACGGAGAAGCAGTGGAAAAGAGCTACAGTGAAGCGATTCAGTGGTATGAAAGAGCAGCCGGCCAAGGAAATAAAGAGGCGCAGGCGATGCTTGGAGATATGTATTATACTGGCAAAGGAACTGACATTGACCACAACAAAGCGTTTGAATGGTATATAAAAGCCGCTGATCGAGGCAATGTTTACGCGCAAAATCGGGTTGGGGATATGTATAAGGAGGGTGACGGTATAGAGCAAGATTACGACGAAGCCATTTCGTGGTACACAAAAGCAGCTAATCAAGGGGACGAAGACGCGCAAATGAAGATTGCATATACGTACCGAGATGGCTGCTGCATTGCTGAAGACATGGGCAAAGCCGCTACATGGTTCGCAGAGGCAGCTGCTCAAGGGAACAGAGATGCGCAGGTTTTACTTGCGGATATGTACCGAGATGGAGAGCATGTTGCTGAGGACGTAGAAAAGACCATTATGTGGTACACAAAAGCAGCTGACCAAGGGGATGAGGGCGCGCAAATGAAGCTCGCAGATATGTACCGAAATGGCGACAGTGTTACTGAAGATATGGACATGGCCATTGCATGGTATATGAAAGCCGCTATCCAGGGCAACGTGGATTCGCAAAATAATCTTGGCGACATATATAAGAAAGGTGATGGTGTAGAGCACGATTACGAGGAGGCCATCGCGTGGTACACAAAAGCAGCTGATCAAGGGAATAAAGATGCGCAAATTAAACTTGGCGATATGTATCGCGATGGCGATTGTGTTACTGGTGACATAAACAGAGCGATTGCTTGGTACCAAAAAGCGGCTGAAAATGGCAGCAAAGAGGCACAGATTATTCTTGGCGATATGTACTGCTACGGATCGAACGTGGCGAAAGACGAGATGAAAGCATTCGCGTGGTACAAAAAGGCGGCGCTTCAGGGCAGCAGTTACGCACAGAAAGAGCTCGCGGATATGTACTGTGCCGGCCGTGGTGTGGAAAAAGACTTCTCCGAAGCAATGGAATGGTACAAAAAGGCAGCAGATCTGGGCGATGAACGTGCACAGATTGAGCTTGGTGATATGTACATGGATGGCATAGGCGTTGATCAGGACCCGGCGAAAGCGATTGAGTGGTACAGAGAGGCAGCAGATCGTGGAAATCAGTATGTGCAAATTAAGATTGGCGATATGTACAGAAACGGACACTACGTGGGTCAAAACGACTCGCAAGCGCTCGAGTGGTACAAAAAGGCAGCCGAGAAGGGAAATTAAGCCGCGCTACGATGACTTGAAAGCATCAACAGGGATAAGCATGTTGTAGAGCCTGTCCTTGGGATAGCTCATAGCGGCATGATAAAAAAGTATGAGAAGGCGGCTGACCAGGGAAATGTACTTGCGCAAATACAGCTTGGAGACGTGTATAGAGATGGCACGTGCGTCAATCGAGATTACGTTTACGCCTTTGGATGGTACGCCAAAGCAGCAATTCAGGGCTATGCGTACGCGCAGAAGGAGCTTGGAGACATGTACAGAAATGGGGTTGGTGTGGAGAAAGACGAAGGCAAGGCTGCCGAATGGTACAGAAAGGCAGCGAAGCAAGGCGATTGCTATGCACAAAGACAGCTTGAAGAGATGTGTCCTCCTACATGGTCAATTCAATGGTACTATCGATTAGCTAATCAAGGCAATCCATGGGCGCAAGTTAAACTTGGAGATATGTACTATACAGGGGAAGGCGTGGAGAAAGACTATGACAAGGCTTTTGCATGGTATAGCAAAGTATGTGAACAACCTAGTGTTGGTGAAGGTGGGGATGCACAGCTATTCCAAGGTCATGCATGGAACAAAGAAACATCAGTACAGTGCAAGGTACTTGCACTGACAAGACTTGGGGATATGTACTTTGAAGGTCATGGTGTAGAGCGGTACTATTTTAAAGCGTTCGCATATTACGAACAAGCTGCTGATGAAAAGGATGCCTACGCTCAGACAAAGCTTGGAGATATGTACGCTGAAGGACATAGTGTGGATTGCGACTACGCCATAGCGATGAACTGGTATGAAAGGGCTGTCGAACAAGGATTTGCGCTTGCAGAGATACGTATGAAGCGGTTGCTGGAAAGAATAAGTGGTATCGAAGAGGAAAGCGTCACCACATTGAACGCTACAGATGATGCCTTGTCAGAGGAACCACACTTTGAATGATAGGATTAGACTATTTGTTATGTATATATATAAATCGTATTTCATATGTGTAGCCTCTCATGCGTGTCCCTACCAGCGCCTGCCTGTGCACGTACCGGCTTCGGGCTGACGTAACAGGGGCACCGGGGTTTTAAAAAAAATAGCGAGTCTCATGTTTATGAGTTTACAAGAAAAAGAGATCACCTTGACTGGCACCACCACACCATGCAGCGATTCGGTCGTCTTTCCGGCTTTTACCGGCCATGCCAGCAGTACGTTTCCGTCCGTTTCATGTCAGCAAGCCCAGACTACATTCCCGGTGTCCGCGGCTATGCTCCCGGCTTTGCAGCACCTGAAGGTGCCAGAGAGACCCCTAAGATAGAACGCAAGCGACGCAACATGGGTAGTTCATTACCGTCACATTTGCCTAATACCGAGGGAAAGACAGCGGAAGCAACAGCAAGTCCCAAAAAGCAGCACCGTGAGGCGTTGCGCACGGTTCGTCATGAATATGCACGTGAATTGTTGGAAAAGCATGGACGTCGTGAGGCAGCATCGGCCACAAAGAGAGCAATGCAAGAGGAAAAGATGCAGAAACTTCGACAAACTTTGGAACAAGAGCGACAGCAACATAAAGAGCATGAACGTGAAGTTGTGCGAATGCTTGATTTGGAATTACCCAAGTCGGAGACGGTTTCTGACCGCGAGGGCCAGCGCATTGCCAATCGACGAGCTCATGAAGAAAGACAGCGTGAGGAGCGATTGAAGCAGCTTGTCAAGCTCTACAACTCGACTTCCGATTTCATTACATTAGAAAACTTGGACGCCAGAGTGGATGAAGTCGTTCATCAAAGACGTCCACCATTTGTGACAAGCACTATCAGCGACATGCTTGACACACCTGCCGCAGAAGCTGAGGAAGTGGATAAGAGGAAGGCGATGTTGAAGGAAGCTATGGGACTATAGACTAATGGCTGGCCAATAAAAAAAAGAAAGACAGAAATTGTAAAGGATTTTATATATTATTTCTATTTACATGAAGGTATTGCAGATGGCGTTGCTTTTATCATGCCAGAATGCCATGGCTTGCATCACACCCAAGTAGTGGGAGATCAAAGCAATGACGACAAACACATGGAAGATCTGATGCGAGGCGAACTATGTATGAAAATAAGCAATCTTTTCATGGACGGCATGGTATGCTCCTCTTACCCATATATTAAATGAGCCTGGATACCATCGTTCGGGAATTCTAGTTTATCGAAATCAGTGATTAGGAAAGCAAATCAAGGGATGTACCTGTATCCGTAAATGAGTGCGCCAATCACATAGCATGAGCCCATGACTGCCAAGTAACCAAGGGATACGGTCTTCAACGATCTGGTCAACTACATGGATCCATGTCAGTTTTTCCTTTTTTTTGCCTTGGCTTGGTGGATGTACATACACCATAGATCCAAACACCGTGGATGGTAGGGATGAGTCCAAAGAGACCCTGTGCTAAGAAGAGAGTTGTGCGCATCCATCGATAAGCAGGTGTGCGGAAATGTTTATGAAGTGTTACAGTAGCCTAGCAAGCTGTCAGTCCAAATCAGGTAAAATGAGGGGTTTGTACCGTAATGACGCCCAAGACGGTAACAGTGGTTAAGTAAATAGCTAGATAAGATTTATGTGAGACATTCTGGTGTAGATTTGGTCTTATCTTACTTTGATGGATTGGATGGCAATGGAAACCATAATAAATTATAGGATAGTATGAACCACTATGAAAGATGTCAGGACGGAGTCTAAGGCTGCGTGATTTCAACTTACGCAATCAAGGTTGTGATACCAACATAGTCACAGCGATTCCACGTAGCTGCCACTGGTTCCGAATGGCATGCCATACAATGGAAGCCACTACTGAATCCAAGACATACCAAGGCACCGCCAATAAAAACGAAGAAATAAGCATAGTCAAATTTGGTAAGACTATCTGCATAGGGTTGACTCCATAAGAAATGGAAACCGAGGCCAAGAAAACCGATGAAACCCAACAAATGGCTCCATATATTAACTAAAAGATTTTGTTAATGATTGATCGAATTGGGATAAATGCGCAATTGTACGGACCCCATTCATTATGAAGATAAAATAAGGATTTGATACATTTCAAGTTATTTGGCATCGGCGGACGATAGCCGGCAGTGATATATATATTATCTTGCATCCACGCAGGTAATTCGTTCCAGTGGACTGTTTTACGAGGTCGTTGTTTATCTAAAAGTGTTGCTGTATCTTCTGTTTCGTTGGAGGCGTTCAGATCCCACGATTCACTCAGGGCAACATTGTCATTTACAGTGGTTGTCCTCATACTACGTTGTTGAATGACCATGTCAGCGGAAAGAGGTAGAACAACAGCAGCAGCCAAACGTACGTCTACTTTATCTTCTCCTTTTTTTTTTCTGTTCTTTTTTTTTTTTTTGTTAAGCCAATCCCCCAAATATTGGCGTAGATGGTAAAATGATAATGCCAGTAACACGTGACTGAGAAGCCTCTTTCTTTGGTGAGAAGGGGAGAATATTCATGTCAAGTGTGGCTAAAAAGGTTGTGTGTTCAGAAAATGTTAAATATTATTGTGAGAGTTAGGCACGTCATCCGTTGTTTTTCTTATTGACGTTGATTCTGTCAGTCAGTAGGTACTGGAAGATCAGCGTATCACGTCATAGCAGTTGAAACACGTTTCATCTGCAAGAGATAGAATTGAATTTTTTTTTCTTTTATGGATGATAAAGCCATAGAAGGAGAATGGATAATAGGTCACACACCATATGATGGGAGTATTACTGTTGTTTGATCTATGTTGCGCGTTTTTTTTTTCTTTCTTTTGGCTAGTATCGGCATTACAGTTGGGTTGTACCGAAGAAGGAAGTTGTTTTCATTCAAATTTGAAGATGCATTAAAGAAGAAAAAAGTAATACAGTTGCATAACAGAGAATGCATTACCTCGTTTTCTACGCGGACTTTCTTTCATATCTCTATTTTCTTTCTTGTTGTTGTGTGTATATAAAATGAAAAAATGCCTCAGTTGTACAATCAATGATAATATAGCCCGGCTAATTCAAAAGTGTCCGGTTCGAACAGGGTTCTTAAACATGTGAAGAAGATTCTGACATTTTTTTTTCTTTTTTTCTTGTCCTCCATTCCCACCAGTTTTCAACTACCACGTTTCTTGTATCCAAATAGAGAAACGAAAGAATAGTGTTTTTCCACAAGAAGCCCCGATAAAATAGAGTCTATCCGATCATGTGGGAAAAAAAAAAGAGATGTACATGACAATCAGCCGTTTTTTTTCTTTTTTATATTACTTTAAATTTCTTTTTTTTCTCACTGATCTTCCCATTAAACAGAAAGTGTTTGGGAAAGAGGGGCTCAGTGAAACAATAAAACGTACGCCAACCTAAATTTGGCATCGGACAGGAAAACTGTTGATTTGCCCGTGCGACATAGACCGAAGGCTTATTTGGCATGTCTCAAAGGGAAAAATAGTGGTTTATTTTTGTATTATTCATCTTTTTAACTTTTTTTTTTCTTCTTCTTTCAACTAAAAAGTAAGAAGATTGAATAAATAAAAAATACATATATTTTAGATAGAATAAAGAGAAGTAAAGATAATAATAGTTATGAAAAAAATGGGCTTATTTTCCTATGTCATTTGATGATAGTGATTGGGTCAGATTTGTTCAGATGGTCAAAGCGCAGTAGATGGTGTCCTGTCATTTTTTTTGTATCAACTTGTAAAAAAACTAACTTTGATCAGTTGATAAAATAAAACAGGGTTCTGATTTTAAAAAAGAGGTTACTATGGACTTTTATGTTGCTTAGACAACCATACTTATACAACAACATCCTCTTTCTACTTAACTATACTTGTTCATATGATCTGTCCAGTTGCAAATGTCATTTTTTTCTCTTTTGGTCATGCGTAGTACAAAACGGTGGCTTTTTTATAGACATATATCTTCTGTGCACTTGTTCCTCACTCTTTTTCTTTTTATTGCAAGACCCTTTCGGTTTTACCTTCTCCCACCTCTTTACTTTCTTTTATTTATTATATAAATATTATACTTCTTTCTCACTCTTTCATGCGAGAAAAAAAAATATAAGTCTTTTTTTTTCCTTCTCTCTCTCTCTCTCTCTCTCTCTCTCTCTCTCTCTTTCTCTCTTTCTATCTCTTCCTTTTCTGTCACAGTTATACTTTCTTTCTCCATCTCTATTCCTTCTTGTCTTCATTTCGTCCTCATTCCACCATGTCAACGTGCTCCGACAAACAGGTACAAGTAAAACTGGAAAATGATAGATTAGTTTGCTGAGTATCATTATATTTTTAAAAGCTGCGCATTTTCAGCCCTGTCATACTCTTTCATGATCATGAATTCGTCAAAGATGGCTCGGGAGATCTTGAACATATTCATATTCCTTATGGTGACCCACATTATGTTCCTTCTATTGAAACACATAAAAAACGAATCCATGAAATGTTGGAACATAATGGTCGTTTTTGGGCTGATATTATGACTTTGTCTAAAGGTAAATAAAATAATAATCAATCTTTTTTTTTTTTCTTTCCCCACGTGGAATACTCACCATCTTATTTAGACCATCCAGCATCCCCAGTTCCATCACTCGTTTCATCACCTACACCTCCTCTACCTTCGCGTGATCTTCCATCACCACCTCCTAAAAGTACCTCACCGCCACCAAGAACAGCTCGTCTGCGCTCCAGACCATCTGAGACTTCCGCTGGTCGGAATAACAACATTAAGACAAGAAAACGACGGGGTAACCTACCCAAGGCTGTCACTGCAATACTCCGCGACTGGTTAGCTAAACACAAGAAACATCCTTATCCAACCGAAGAAGAAAAAATTGCTTTAGCAAGACAAACTAATCTTACATTGAATCAAATCAGTAACTGGTTTATCAATGCAAGAAGACGCATTCTGCAACCCATGTTAGATGAAGAAGAAGAGGAAAACGGTCAGGTGCTTGACATTCTGCCATACGATGGCAACTCTGGTAATGACACACGCACAAAGCTACATTACATCTCCGCTCATCATCACCTCAACAGATGATCATCCCTCCAGAAAACGTTCCTCCTCCTCATCTTCCTCCTCCTCCGAAATCTTCTCTAGACATGTAAAAAAAATAACTACGCGCCGAAGATAGAATGCCTGTTCGTTTTGTAATTTTTCATGTATCCTTTTTTCCCTCTCTCAGCTTTATCATCCTTTTTTTTTTTTTCTTTTTCTCATGCCTGGAGCATTCACTTCCCACTTTCTTCTCTCTCTCTCTCTCTCTTCTCTTTCTCTCTCACATTCTTATTTTACCCTTGTTATCTCTTGTATCATGTACTCCCAACCAAAAAAAAAATATCCATTATATCAAAGAAAAAATGCAATTTCATGTCACTTGTCAAACAGGTGTGTACTCTTACCAAATTAGACAGCAAGGTTCCGACTTGGCTGTGCAACACGCAACATTTGCGGAGGAAAACGCCCGTTTTCGATGATTGCTAAATTCAGTTAAAAATGGAGAATAAAGAAAAAGCATAAGATCAACTCATCATGACATTCTACTTTTCATCAAATCGTTTATTCAGAAATCTAACGCGGAGTTCATCCACCCTTAGTTATCTTACGTAACCCGCTATATTTCATCCATCCGCCTTGTTACATCCTGCTTCCCTCAAATGGCGACCTTTTTTTTTTTTTTCCCACAAACAAAAGATCACTCATTCGCACGCGAAAAATCATATATAAGAGGAAACACCTGATTGTGACTGTCAAACTTTCTTCCCTGCCTTACCGTTGGCCCTTTGTCTGCCTATCCCCTTCTTCGTTTCTTCATGCCATTCCATCGTCCCTTTGACAAACGCCAATGCCCGGAATGTCCCCCTTGTTTTAACTGCCAATTACCTACTAATAACTGTACCAATGGTGGTGATTGCGAATTAAACGGCATCTGCCAATGCCCCCAAGGATGGGGTAACTTTTTATTATGCATAAACCATTCTCACATGTTCCTGTTAGGGGATCGGGATTGTTCAAAACCACTTTGCGGTTCTTTATATGCATCTGACCGACCCCTTCGTCAAGGAGACACATGTGCTTGTGATGATGGGTACTGCAACAGCGAAACGCATGAGAAAACATGGTAGCTGAACTTAAATTAGCTGGGGAGGTGTCAACTGTAACGTTTGTCAAAATGACATGGCCTGTCAGTCCGGAAAAGGTGTCAACGCCACCTGTATTAAAACTGCCCTCGGCTTTAAATCGATGCACGCCTGGTGTTCTGCGACCAGTACTTTCCCATAGTCCCTCGAAATAGCAAAATCCCATAACCACCACCGTGTAGATATACCATGGATCGAAAATACACGTATCTCGTTGCAATGTGAATGGCAAGATCATGCATGTGTATTCCAGTTCTGGAAAGACGTCGAAGAACAGTTCTACTGTAAATTAAGTGAATGCACACAGACAAGTAAGCTTCGTAAAAAGGGAGTCTATTTTTTTTTATCGTTGTACACTCTGTAGCTTTTGATGAGAATGGGGTCCATGGTTACTGTGCAAAAGCAGAATGTAGCTGTATGAAAGGAACGTTTATGTGTGGTAGAGATTTGGGTAAGTGATACAAATAGGAAAGAATGCATCAACTGGAGCATACCTTGTGCAAAGATATGTCCGAGCTGGTGGCAAATGTAAAAGGTCCTTCGGAATGGAAATGCAAAGGTGGAAATGATTGCTGGTACAATGGTAAGTCGAGATCGCGTCCTACTGTAGGAAAGGTGAATGACATCCAGAAGAATATTCAACTTTGGTGAATGTGTTTCCCGATAACATTGCACTGGATTGTGATGTTGGTGAATGCATCAATGAACAAGACAGATTGGATGTTCAACCTATTGTACGTGATCCAAACAAAGGGAAAAAAAGAAAAAATTGATGGAACGCGCATAGGCTCGGCAATTCTCACGTTACACCGAATCGGTTATCTTGGTGGCCATTTTGACGGCCTGTCTCATTCTCTACATTATCATCAAAGCATCTGTCAAACGTCAAAAAAAGGTATTTGGCACGCGGATTGAGTTGTCCGATGAGGACCAGGGACAAACGGAGGCAGACTGGCACGCCGATCGCAAAGAAGTCCTCTTGACCTTTGACGATGTATGCTATACCGTCGGTAACGTTCAGCAAACCCCACAGCCCTTTTCTGGGAGACTCATATAAACATCCAGGTGGAAAAAACGTTCTTTCAAGCATCAGTGGCTATGTTGAACCTGGCCAGCTTCTTGCTGTCATGGGCCCATCAGGTGCTGGCAAATCGAGTCTTTTGGACATCTTGGCCCGCAAGCATAAACGTGGCGTTACAAGTGGACGGACAATGATCAATGGCATTGTTCCAGACCGACGCGAGTTTAAACGTATCACTGGGTTTGTCGATCAGGATGACACATTAATGGGAACATTGACCGTGCGCGAGACACTGATGTACGCCGCTATGTTGCGCCTACCACGGTCAATGCCTACTATCCTGAAACAGAAAAAAGTCGAAGATGTCATGGAAGAACTCGGTATCACTGGCATTGCCGATACCGTTATTGGTGTTCCTGGCCAACGAGGCATCAGTGGTGGTGAAAAACGACGGGTAAGTATCGGTAAAGAGCTTGTGACAAGCCCTAGTCTCCTGTTCCTGGATGAGCCGACAAGCGGTCTCGACGCCTACAATGCAGGCATGGTCATGGAATGTCTCCAACGATTAACCCAACATGGACAACGAACCGTTGTTGTAACCATTCATCAAGTAAGTACCCACAACAAAACAGCAAAATGACCAAATTTATTTTATAGCCTCGATCGAATATTTTTAAAATGTTTGATTCCCTGCTACTCCTTGCTAGTGGTCGCGTGGTAAGTTATTGAATAAAAAAGATTGTAATGTAAATAAAACGTAACTCAATAAACAACAACAACAAACACAATAAAGGTCTATTTTGGTCCGGCCAATGCAACATCGCAGTACTTTCGTGATCTTGGATTCCCTGTGCCGACGGATTACAACGTCGCAGATTATTTAAGTAGGTTAATCCTATGGCTTTCTAAGATGACTAACCCAAAAAAAAAAAAAGTTGACCTGACGATGAAGAAGCCAGAAGATTCAGAAAATACCCAAATACTATCAGAGGACATAGAAGTGTCAGATGAACCTTCGACGCGCCTCTTGTCGGAAACGCTACGTCGTGTGAATCGGAACGGAGCCGCTGAATTCGATATGTTATCTGAAGCCAATCATGCCCATCACCTTTTCGAATCCTACAAAACATCGCCGCTCTACCGACGTGTTCAGTCACGTCTCCAGAACGTAGCAACAGAAAGTGGGCCTTACTCGGTCCGGGTAGATCTGCAGGGCAATGTTTACTCACCTCTGTCGATGCTTCAGTTTTTCCACGAACTGGTAAGGCCTGAACGCACATGTATAAAACACCCATTGATCGGTTGAACGCTAGTCTCTCTTGTCATCACGAACCTTTATCAATCTCTATCGCAACCCATTCTTATTTTTCGCTCATTTCGTGTGTTCCCTTGTCCTTGGCGTGTTACTAGGCTGTCTGTTTTGGCAAGTCGAGGTGGATCTATCAGGTGTCCAGAATCGTCTTGGCGTTTTATTTTTTATGTGTGCATTGCTTGGCTTTGCATCGACCAGTGCACTGGACATGTTTAGCAAGGAGCGTGTGTTGTTTATGCGCGAGCGGGAAAATGGTTACTACAACCCTGCAAGTTACTTTGTTGCCAAAATCCTATTTGACATCATTCCTCTCCGCGTCTTTCCTCCTCTCGTGATGGGGTCCGTTAGCTACTATATGATCGGTCTTAATCCCTCCATAACCGTATTTGGCAAGTTCTTATTAGTGCTTATCCTTTTTAACCTTGCTGCGGCGGGCCTCTGTCTATGCTTCGCCACCGCCTTTAAAAGTGTCTCCGCAGCCAACCTTTTGGCAAATTTGGTGATTCTATTTTCGATGCTGTTTGGTGGCTTTTTGCTTAATAAAGGTAAGTTGGTCAGCAGGAAGACATATTTGTTGATTTTTTTTTTACGACTAGACCATATCCCGCCGTTCTTAAGGTAAAAAAGAAGAAGAAGCTGTACTACACCCTTCATATCATGGAATAACCGGAAATGCTGGAAATTTTTTTAGTTGGCTGAAATATCTGAGTTTCTTCAATTATGGCTACGAAGCGTTGATCGTCAACGAGCTGAAGGATATCACATTGCGGGACAAATCGATTGCGGACATCCAAATACCTGGACCCATCATCCTGGCAAGGTTTGGGTTCAATGGCCAAGGTTTCTGGAAGGATGTGACAAGGCTTTGCCTATTTGTACTTATTACCCTATCTATGTCGTTTGTCTTTCTTAAATATCTAGTCAAAGAGAAACGGTAATACAAACCCATTATAAAGTCGAAAGGAATTCCTACTGTGCTAATTGTGGCGTTGATGTCGGAGTGTCATCGCTTAAAATGGCGCAGGATCGACATGTTCCTGTTAAAAATAGACTTTTTATCGCAGAAACAGAAGCGCAAAAAGGGAGGTGACATTTGTTTCTTATTTGACAGTAAAACGACAAAAAAAGAAAAAAAGGGGACAATGGCTGCTAAAATAAAATCAAATAATAAAGAAGGAGATTAGATGCCACATGGGGCCGATAGTAAAGGTTCAGCAGGACGAGAACCAGTACTTATTTTGGATAGTTCCTTGAAGGTAGGATGACAAAAAAAATTTAATGAAATAGTGCTTTTAGTTTTGAACCTATTGATGCTTTTTCCTTCTCCTGTGTCAGCTCTTCGATGGGTGGCTCTGCCGCCCGGGTTTCGGCTGGCTGAGCCGTTGGTTGTACGGACGATGCTGGTGGCGGCGGCTGTGGTGATGCGGTGGTTTTGTCTAGGAATTGCTGTGCGTGCGGACTCAAACTCGATAAACGGATGGCTTCGTGAATATAGGGTGCTCTTGCGGCGAGTAAAGCTTCATCGTAGGTGAACTAAACATAGCGCAGCATAAAAATTAAGTGTCCTGTTGGTTACACACATCACCATCACATCCTCCCTTTCTTACCCAACGTCGTTCACGCTTCTTTTTTTCAGGGAATTTTTTGGCGACTTCTTGAATTTCCAATTCATAAATCCAATGGTGTGCCTTCACTTTGCCCTTTTTCGTCCTCTCGGAAAATACGCCAATATGCCGAGTAATCTTCCCTTTGATACCTGCTTCCTCCCAAGTCTCCCGCAACGCTGCCTGCTCCTGCGTTTCATCTGTTTCCCAACCTCCTTTTGGCTACACAACAAAACCATCAATCAGTATGCCTTGCCATCAACCTCCCTTCTCCTCTGCCACCTACAAGAACCCATGTGTTGATATTCTTGCGTGAAGAAATTAACAGAAATCGTTTGTTGACAGGATCAATAGGTAAACAGCCGGCAACTTGACGGATATTGTTGTCATCAAAAACGTCTTGACCATGGCCGTGTCTGGCCTTCTTTGTGTACTCAATTTGTTGTTCAGGTGGAAGTGTTGGTTGCACTGACATGGTGAAAGGAGAGAGAAGAAAGGAAAAAAAATATCATTGGAAGCCAAGGCGCATATTTGGTACTTATATTCTTTTTTCGGGTTTACAGTTTCCACCGCCACTCCCCCCCAAGAACTCCGCCCATTCGATCAACGGTCGTTTTCCCTATTTTCTTTCTTGGCAGAAAAAATAAGACTAGTCATCCCCACACACGGACCAAAATAACAACGTTCCAAAAAATTAAAGAAGCCAAGCATTTCTCGCCTACCCTAATTCTTAGTGCAGGGGACTTTCCCTACGAAACCGAAACACATTTTTTTCCGTTATGTTACACGTCACCATTTCAGAACCCCGACGGCGGCGATGGAACGATCCTCCCCCAAAAGCTTGCCATGCAAAAATAAGAAAGCCTGATTTGCGTGATTGGCTGATGGCTTGTCCCCCGTTTCAACGCCGGCCTGTCTATAGACGAGCCACAACATGTGGTACAACACTTATTTAGCGACTAAGGATAAGGCTTCCTATCTGAAGGATACACATGGCTGTGTTATAAACCATCCAATGTTATCGTCGGAATCTTGACCACGAGACTGTGGCTTGATCAATCAAAACGATGGAAAAGGAATGCACGACCTCTTATATGACTCTGCTCTCTTCGTGGAACGATGGATTTATTGAACATTAGCGTTTGACTCTGAGCGCTGCGTGATTCAACGCGTTCCACTCTAACTGGGTCTCATTTGAAAAATAGGCCTTCTAGAGACGATTCAATGAAAGGGATCTGGGTTAGGAGATCGGTTGATTCAAAGGGAACGGTTTAAAATCAGGAGGAGGAGGAGGGAAACGGCTGCTAGCAGAAGCATTGTAATAAGCAAGGATCCGGGGTAAATGCCCGGAAAGCTGGCATGGGCGATCCATCTTTTCCGAATGATAGGTTCATTTGACGCGGTGGTCGAAGCAGACAGCCGCGCGCAGTCGAGTCTAGGCTACGTGATGGGAAACATCGAGCAAATCAACGTACTCCTAGGCAATGGATGACATCGTAGCAGCAGCTCTTATTATTGCCGTTTAAGCATCTGCTAAGCTTCATTATGTAAAATTAAAGTTATTCTAAAAAAAAAACAGGAGGAAAAGAAAAAGGTTCTTTGCCGCGATACGTACAAAAAATAAGAAGACTGACAAAAATAAAAGTGATCTAAAATAAGCCGACAAAAAAAAACTCCATGGATGGGAAACAGAGAAGGTACACTACGGTGTGCATGAAAAACGTGGGGTTGTGCTGCTCACAAATGAATGCTTGTGCGCAATCGGTCACCCGCTTGTCTTTTTTGGAAGGGCACAAAAATATTCTGCAAAGGCGAGATGACATGTAATTTCCATGACAAAAAAACCATTCATGCATGGCCGTCCACTATCAACATCCCTGCTTTTATTGGATGGCTTTTCTTATCGTCATGGAAGCAGTTGCATCATGACAGGCAAACAAATCAAATAAGAACTCGAACGTTGCTCTTCCTTACTTTCACTCCTTCACATCTCTTCTACTTATTTATTAGTATGTTCTCCGTCGTACTAGCCGCCATACAGGTATGAAATGAAGCACATTCTGAAAGTGCCTTTCCTCACATCGCTTCTTCTTTTTAGCCCGTTGTGCAAATAGTTCTTACTGCATCCTTTGGCTATTTCCTCGCGAAGCGAGGCTACCTTTCTCGCGACAAACAAAAGGTAAAAAAAAAGCAGCGCCCTACGGTAAATAATAATAACTTTTTCTCTAGTGGCTTTCTGGATTGAACATGAACTTCTTTATACCTTGTTTGCTGTTCTACAACGTTGCATTCAACATGTCGGTCGAGAAACTTATCAGCTACTGGCCCATTCCTGTATTTTTTGTCCTTCTATGTCTAGTTTCCTACGTAGTGGGACAAATAGCTGTGCGAGTTGCCCGCATCGATAAGAAATACCATGCCTTTGTGGTGGTTTGCTCCATGATCAGCAGCACAAATACCCTGCCGCCGGCCTTGATCGCCAGTCTAGCCATGTCCCAGATAGGACCGCTGTTGTTCTGGAATGCAGATGACACCCGAGAAACCGTGGCTGCAAGGTAACGGCGATCTCGCATATAGAGAGCCCGGCCCATCACTCACTTCCTTATCTTATATTATTAGAGGAATTTCTTATGCATTGTTCTTCGGCCTGTTTTCGAACATCCTTCGCTGGTCATATGGCTATAATGTTTTACAATCACAGGAACCTGATAAAGACCAAGTGATTCTAGGCCGGTCGCCCTACTACGGCTCCATCACCACCTCGTCTGGACCCACATATGAGGACACCGATATAGAAGACGATCGCTGCTCCAGCGTCGTCACCATCGTAGCACCTCCCGAGACGAATCCACCAGAATATTCTAAGAACGAGAACGAATACTCCTACCTCCTCCCATCCTACACAACAACAAAGGCAAAATCCTTTCACGAAGAAGAAAGCTATACGCATTTTCTCTCGAGAAAACTCTACACCATTCACGACCAGTACATGTCGCCGGCGCTGTACGGGGCGCTTACTGGCCTCATCGTTGGTCTCCTTCCTCCACTCAAGACCCTTTTTTTCTCACAACAATCCTTTCTCTACCCAACACTCACAGCAGCTATCGAAGTGTGCTCCAAGCCGGCTATACCGATTTTCATGCTCGCCCTCGGATCGCAGTTTGCCAGAACCTCGATCCTTTACTTCCCCTCCAAACCGGTGATCACTGCCATGGTGGTGCGTCTGGGGATCATGCCCTTGTTCGTTATTCCATGCGTTATCTGCTTTGCAAAATATGGAAGCACATGGGCAGTAATTGCCAGCGACCCCGTCTTTCTGGTCGTTTTGATCCTCCTGGGCTGCACCCCAACCGCACTCAATTTGGTCCAGATCGCACAATTTAGGGGTTACTGTCAGCAGGAAATGCTAGAACTTTTGTTCTGGAGTTACACCGTGGTGTTCGTTCCCATGTGTACGCTGGTTATTCTTGTCTCATTGACGACAGTCCACTTGTTCGCATAGAACCTCTCCCCTCTTCCCTTTGTATAATTACGATTGTTACTTTACTCATCCATCTATGAAAACACAACATAATAAAATGCATTCACTATTCTGTACAGTCAATCCTATCTTTTTCCCAAAAAGTCCTTTTTTTTTGTGCCGAAGATATTCCATCCTTGCAGTGTCGAGAGCATAAGTGTAGAAAATAGAAAGTACAATCATACTAGCCAAAAATAGAAATGATGAACCCTCCCAGGGCACAAGATCACAATTGGGATAATTGCGTCGTTCGACACTCACCGAACCTTAAAACCATCGTTTTACATCATTTTGGCAAAATAACCTTATTCACGTAGACTGAAAGGGAAATAACGCTATTCTCGGAAACTGCCATTTTCCCTGAAATACCTTGATAGAAAACCATATTTATCTGACGGATACGCAATTAATGAAGAGGACACCCTTAGCAGACGTAGAGCCGCGTACGCTGCATGACGTCCATTATGCGCGTTCCGTCATTCCTAGTAATTATCAAGGCATCGATGAGATCTCAGGCGCTCGTTACGATTGTGGCACTAGTGCGCAGTCTGCCATGTCACCCAGCGTGAGGAAAGTATCATCTTTCTTCTTCTCTTTCGAAAGGCGTGTCATTCATTTAAAAGCTGACAATGCTTTGCTATTTCTATTGCCGCGGTAAAATGGTAAATAACCTTAAAAATGAGCATGCTGTACGTAAGCAGCGTAGCGACGAATCATAACCCTACATGGGTTATTTCTCATGGGTAAAATGACTATGGCTTTCGGCAAAGATCCTTTTTTGAAACACACGTTACTGTTTGAACGCCAGACGCGAAAATACGACATGAATTCATATGCTACGAGTTTCTGCTCTTTCTACAAAACGGTAGGCCCCTTGAAAAGGCAAATGTATCTCACATCGTCTAGGTCAACAAACATAGCGTTTCCCAGTGGGAGAGAGAGACAATTCATGTGTGACGGATAAGATTGTTCCTGTCAGGCATTTGATGGTAGATAAAGGAACATGTCGTACACAATACATGTTTTTCCTATTGTAGATTGTTTTTCATGCCCAACAACGTTCCTATTCTCCGACAGAAGATTACACTGGTTTCTATATGCGATACAAAATAGAAAGATCATGTTTGCTACTACCCTCCATGCTGCAGTAAATGATCACCGACATGTTTCCTCTTTCCTTTCCTTTTTTTAGTTCCATGCCAGCGGGTGAATAATCTATAGATATTCCGAGCAATTGTTGTTCGGGATGACAAAGACAGAAAAATCCGACACAGGCAAGTGCTGACTAATGAACAAATCGTTCAGTGAGCGCCTTAGAACAAAGGAGATGCTGTATAGATAAAGCGACGTATGGAATGCCTGCTATCGGATATCCTGCTTTGCGTCAACGTACATTAATCTCGTTAGTTTGTCACTGAAGCACAAAGGATGTCATTATTAACAACCAATGACAAGAAATAGCAGGAAAGTCATAGGAGCATGGGAGTTAAATACAGTTTCATTTTATTCTTTCAGAAAATAGAAACTGATAACCTTAAGACGGAGTATATACAAAGAAAAAAAAAGCTACTGAATTGTGATACGTGTAGTTGTACTCTCAGCTTTTGGTAGTGTGATTACCAACACGCCGTCATTGTAAGCTGCTTGAATCGCATCACGATTGACATGGCTTGGGAATGCGAAGGATCTTGAAAAGGAACCATAGGATCGTTCCTTGACCCACCAGCGAGTAGAATCCTCTTTATCAGAAGAGCTTGACGACTCATATTTGGATTCAACTTTTCCTTTGAGAACCAGACGATTTTCGTCGGTCCATTCGATATCAATGTCTTTCTTGTCTACACCTGGCATTTCTGCATGTATTTCGTAACCCGTATCTGTCTCGATGACATCGGTCGAAGGGTACTTGGCATTTGGGGATTGATGAGAGACTGTGGTGAGAGGTTTCTCGAGAAGAGAAAAGACTCGGTCCATATCGTCGAAGGCGTTGGAGAAAAAGCGTTGTGTGAGAGCCATGGTTATGTGTTTCAAATAAATTGATGTTGATAGGGACTCAAGTTCTTACAAGGATTATTCTTTTATATCTTTAAGCTCTTCTTCATTCTAGCATGTTCTCCACACTTCGAGAGACCTGGTTGCTTCTGGAATTTGCTAGGGGATTCTGTCGGAGTTCAAACTACTCGAGCGGCTGGCAGTGCCAAGTATCCGGTTGCAGAGACTTTAATCTAGCTCTATACGCCCTGTTTGAGCTGAGATTTATCGTGTGTCTCGCAATGAAGATAGATGTTTCATATTAAAAAAAAACTTCGGATAATTGTAGCCGGTGCGAGGTGCCGTTTGTCGTAAAAAAAAGAGATACGCTGGTGCAATAAAATAAATGGTTGCCAAACAATAGCTGTGGGACTCGTACAATGTATTTCTTCTCTCAGTGACTCTTGTCAAGCACAAAATAAATCTCTTTCCTTATGATCAAGTTTGCCTTGCCTAGTTTCCTAGATCATAGATTCCGCTGTGGGGACGTACCCTTTGGTTTGTGAGGCGGATAGCAATCCGCACTATGGCATAGGCGGCGAAAATACTGGTCTTGCTACACATGTATAACATAAAATGCATAACAAGTAGTATTGATACTTCATTTAAAACGGCTGACGGTACCGACAGTATTGATTCCCGTGTACGCGCCAAGTAATTGACGTAGAAAACTCTTTACCAATTTTACGATTGATTTTAAAAATACGAGGAGTAGTTACAACACATTGCTACTGGATAGATTGGCACACGATCTTCGAGCTGACAGATACCCTCACGAGCTAGAAACCAAGAGACTCGAACATAAAAAATGAGAATATGGAGTTTTTAAACAAGCATCTTTTCTTTTGCATTCATTACAAGCGAATGGTTAAATCATATTTTGCGATGGTACTAAAAGTTGATGTCTTTACTTTATGAAGTTAAGCAGTTCTCAAAAAAAAAAGCTTTCTTAATAAAATAGAGTACAAATTTTATTCATAAGTAATTAATATTTCAAAAGTCAGAGAATTGTAATGGAAAGAGAAGTTCGATGTCTACTGAATTGTGATACGTGTGGTTGTCTTTTCCGCTTTCGGTACGGCGATGACCAAAAGTCCGTCGTTGTAAGTTGCTGTGATTGCATCTCGGTTGACTTGGTTTGGGAATGCGAAGGATCTTGAAAAGGAACCATAGGATCGTTCCTTGACCCACCAGCGAGTAGAATCCTCTTTATCAGAAGAGCTTGACGACTCATATTTGGATTCAACTTTTCCTTTGAGAACCAGACGATTTTCGTCGGTCCATTCGATATCAATGTCTTTCTTGTCTACACCTGGCATTTCTGCATGTATTTCGTAACCCGTATCTGTCTCGATGACATCGGTCGAAGGGTACTTGGCATTTGGGGATTGATGAGAGACTGTGGTGAGAGGTTTCTCGAGAAGAGAAAAGACTCGGTCCATATCGTCGAAGGCGTTGGAGAAAAAGCGTTGTGTGAGAGCCATGGTTGTGTGTTTCAAAGAAATTGAGGTTGATAGAAATTCAATTGCTCTCATCGATTACTCTCTTATATCTTTAAACTATTCTTTATTCTAGCATGTTCTTCATAGTTCGAGAGACCTGGTTGTTTCTAGAATTTGCTACGCGATTCTGTCGGTGTTTAAATCTTATGGCCTATCGTTGTGAGCCTAACTATCCAAACGGGTTGTTGTCCTGAGATTCAGCAGCTGCAAAGACCTCACTCTGTTTTCTCTCTATCTGTAAGGACTATTAAGCGTGGCGTCTATTTTTGGGTTTCAAAATGTCACTGAAAGTTTGATTCCCTTCAAAAGATACCAACAAGGTGTAGAAGTACACTAAAAAGCTGCCGAACTGCTAGGTCGTATGTCCGTCTTTTCTCATTTTTTTCTTTTCTTTTTTTTCTTTTTTTTTTTTTTTTTGGCTGAGCTACTGTACGAACTGTATTATTATGTAGTATCCTGCAAATACTGAAGGGGTATTTGAACAATTTCGGAGATAGGGATGGGATTATATAATAAAAAATTTAGTAGGTTGAATGGCATATAGTTCTGATTGAAACTTACCAGCCGAAGCTGTGGTCCTGGCCTATGCCAAGTGCCGCGCCATCGTATCAGCAGGCTGACAGAGTGGGCGTGTTTATCTTTTTCAATTCAGCATCGAATTGGCTGATGTTTTGGTAGGGCCTAAAAGGCGGAAGAGAAGATCCGTTCTTCATAGCATAGATCCCTGCAAGTCCAATCGCAAGAGCAGCCATTGTATCCCTGCCTTGAGCGGCATGTCCAGTTTTTACGGCTATACACTGGGGATTGGAGCATAAAGACGCGCCGTTGACGGAGATGTTTTGATCTTCCCATCGACAACTTTTTTTCGTTTCGGGCGTGAGATCTTTTCGAAGCAAAATACACACGTCTGGCTACTTCTGTATTCGTTCGTCATTACGACTGGAGTAGCCTGTCGGTGCAGCTGTCTCATCCAACTACCCCCTCTTCTTGCGTGTCCTCCAATCCGAAGACCGACACCAGTTCCTTGGGTACCGATACATAGTACTGCAGTCTTTTTATCTCTCCCTCCCTCCCGTAGCACCTGCTTTCGTTCTTCAAAACATTTCTTCCTGTACACCTGATTTTTCTTTATTCGGAGATATTTCTTGGCTTTGCGTTCGGTGTTCGACTTGTAGAACTCTCTCAAAACGCCCCGAGTTTCTTGGGCGATCTACCGAGAGCCGCATTTTGTAAACGCATTCCCAGATTTATTCATTACCTTGTGGCGTTCATTGGCTTGCTCTACAGTATTTGACCATTCCATACTATTTTCTGAAAGTAGTTCTTCTGCTCGACTTGCAGCTCGTCCTTCGGGTGACTACATACAATACATGAATCATTCAGCCTTCTTATATTACGTCGCTCAACTTACTTTCCTCTTCCGTCTTTCTCTGCTCTTTCGTGCTGCTCTAGACCTCGACGTCCAGTCTAAATCTGCTGCGGTAGACTTCAATGGCTTTGGTAACTTCAAGAACTGCCTCTTATCGTCATCAATATCCACAGACATCTTATCGCCATGGTCTTCTAAGGATTGGTATCTGTTGTACAGCTCCACATGGAAGTCATAGCGAGAAGGTGGAATACTAATGGTCGTGGACATGGTCACCACTCCGTAATCAGTCCCAGCATAAGTGACTGTCCCATCAGGAAAGTTGTCTAGCCTCATATGTTCTGGGAAGTCTTCGCAACCAGGTTTTTGAGGCGTGGGGGAACTATCCCCTGATTCAGCATCCTCTTCTTTTTTGCGCTTTCTCTTGCTTTTTTTGCCAGAGTGTATCATATCTAATGTCTAAAAGCACTTGCGTTAGACTCTTCAATTCAATATATATGCGTTTTTTACCTTTCTTGCATGATATCTTCTACTTATGGCATCAGAAAGTTTTCGCTTTTCTGCGTTAAGGAGCATCTGTCTATCTGCTCTCATGTGCTTTGCTTGTCGAAGGCGGTCAATCATTTCTGATTTTTTCTTGATTGCATTTGGTGTACGGAGACGAGATAAACTGGCAATTCCTTGCTTCAGCTCCATAATGTTTCGTCCTTCTCGAGTAACTTCCTTAGACAACCTTCTTGTGTTCGCTTCATACTGCTTAATATGGTCTGTCACTTCTTGAATGTCAGTTTTCAGTTCTGCTTCGCTCCCCTTAAACTTCGTCTGAGGTTGAGGATTTCGTCGCAATTTCTTTCGCGATTCGTAAAGAGATTCAGGACGACGCTTTTTGCTGGATGTTGTTCCAGTGATAATAGCTGTGTTGAACGGCATTATAGTAATCCGGTCTCGGAACTGCAATCCGTGTTGCTTGCATATACGATCGATGGTTTCCAGGTCAAACAGAGATCCAAAGACTGCTCTTTTATAGCCAAGAGCTTCGGTGTAGGATGTGATCTGACGCCCGTGTCTGTCGTTGATTTCTATCAAGAGGCCAGTCTCTGTACCTTGGCTAGTACCAAACAGCTGGTAGATAGCACCGCTATCCAAAGGAAGGCCATGTATCTCCGAAGGTCGCATATATGGACAAACGGATCGTGTAAACTTGTCATACCCAGTAGCCCGAAGTATAGAATTGGCTGGAAATACAAAAGGAATCTGACTTGCAATAGAAGCCTTATTCCCAGACGGCGGTACAAACGGATGAAGCTTCCGGTAAATTAATAACATTGTGTTCATTTCTTTGGCTGTAAGGATATCACCATCCCAGTGATTGATGACCATATTGGCAGTGAGATCGTCGGCCATATCAGCGAGTAAAAACTTTCGAAGAACAGCTTGCATTGACCGCTGCTTTCGTCTTGTAGTCTCTTTCTCACCGTTGTTACTTGTATCATCTTTTCTCTTTCGTTTCCTCACATCCATATCATTGCTACTGTCGCTGTCATTGTCATCGGAGG